>PDGT01000016.1:4228433-4240193 GCA_003671415.1 Megathymus violae | reverse complement strand
GCAATCAGTTCCTTTGCACAGTACAATGTGATTCTCGTTTTTTTTAGCTTCAGATACGTATTAACATACCTTGAATTACGTGTATGGTACAATTAAGTATGAATAATTATGAATTATGGAATAGTAGTTCTTGATTGTAAAATGAGTAACTACACCTAAGGCAAGTTGGTGCCCAATTTTATACGCCTGATATGCAAATGACGTATGTTTCCAATTATCCGTCTCTACGGCAATCCAACTGGAAATTGTTGTACGATTTGCGAATGTATTAGTTATGGAAATTGCTCAGATAACCAATTCACCTAGTTATTTGAGTTATAAATATTAGATTTTCACGTCTGAAATTCCCGGTCTATATCGAAAAATACATTTTTTGTTTTAGAAATAATATGTTTATTCAGATGAAGTATCTATGGTTCATTGACTCGTTTGCTCAAAGAAAAAATATTATTATTGGGCTCTTGAAAACCGATTTGGCTACCTTTTCATATATTTTTCCTAACATTGTCGTCTAAATCCTTGTTGTCTAAATTCCGATAAAGTGGAAATCGGTTGGAACATGTTCTGGTACAATGGGACAGTTCTTCTTATATGGCGATCGTCTGTAGTATAATGTGTGGTCAAATGTTGTTCTGCAGTGGTCTAAAAAAATGGATTAGTGTCAATTGTTAAAGGGCGAATTTTCCTATTATTGTTAGCATTGTTGACAATACACAGCTGCTGTTATTGTCTGGTTTGATTCAAGCCTGGTCAAGAAGTTTTAACGGAAAACTAGTATCGTCTTATGAGTCCTTTTCAGCTTGGAGCAAGTTTTGGCCGATTCTCTAGAATGGTTTTCATGGTGACATGTACTTCCATTTAACGTACATGATTATTTATTAATCGAAAGTGATCGATAATTCAGGATTTTTTTTATTGCGCCGGGTGAATAACGAAATGCGGGACTCGACGTTTGTTTGCTGATGGTCTTCATTCAATTCAAGTAGTAGGTATTCACATATCGATAAATATCGATATCTGCCAATTTTTCATTTTCTCAATTTGATACAAATTTATTTTGTTTTTTTTTTATTTACACTGAATACTACTGCCGAATTTAACGTTGTATGAAATGGTGTCACTTTCACTTTCATTTATATTTAAATTTTTATCGATTTGTACTTTTGGTTCTCCATTCTTTGAATGCTATTGCGAGTTTTTGTTGCGGTGTTTGGAGAGCCAGTCATCAGTCGGTTACTCGCTGCCATCTTGGAAGGAAACACGTCGGTGATGTCTTTATTGTTACGGATGTCTGACGACGGTGACCATTTCCCATCGGGTAGTTCGTCTGAATTTTTTTCGACTTAAATGAAAGCAATCAAAATTTCTAGAACATAAATGTTGGAATAAAACCGCATTATAAGTTTGTTAGCGTGACTGATCAAATTGATTCTTCGTTAACACTACATTTTCTTAAACCTTAGTGAAGAGAACGATATTATAAGAAAATGATATAAAAACAAATAAATGACCAATTTCGGAACGAATATTCTGTAATTTATTTCCATAATGAAACAGTATGCAAAGGGAATATTTTTTTATTTTAATATAAATAGGTTGTTTTTGATATAGGAGACGTAGGAGACGTAATGCAAAAACATTTCGCTTCAGAAAAACTACATTTTACGTTTAGAAATAGTAACGGTTTTGTTTTAGGACTAGGTTTTTCTCGTTCTATAAATTAGAAATCTATTAATTTACTAGCAAGCTGCCCTCGCTTCGTTTCGGAAAATTTACGCCGTAAGCTAAGAAATAGTTAATTAACCTTAGTTAGTTAGTTAAAAAACCTTAATTATTTTAAAATAATTTATAACTTTTTTATTTACGGACAGATTGCTAAGAAAACAACTTTAAGTATTAAGTGATGCTTACTGCAATACATAAGTGAAAACCAGAAAGTAAACGTAAGAACCATTGTTTTGTGTTTTATTGAGTTAATAAAGCACCCTAATAATAATTTTTCTCATATCGTTCATGTACAGAAAACGATCAGTTAGAATTTCATTATACCCTATGCATTGATAACTTTTTATGCGCTTTATATTAGCTTGACTTTATGTATATGTATGTATGAATGTAACGGAATCTTTGAATTACATTTTCATCAATTTCAAAATGACCATATCGTTGAAAATTTTGCATACATATAGAGAACCGATGAAAATACAATAATTTCATACTTAAAGTAAGATTTTCTCATTAATCACAAAATCACAAAAGATAAATTTTCGTTATAAGTTATAGGTTATATGACGGCTGAAAAGTTACACATTGTAAACATTATTGTTTAGTAATAACTTTTCTGTGAAGAACATAGTTTTTACACGCTTTATATTAGCTTATGTATTATTATCATGCAGTTATTTACATGGGATCACGTCTCTTTGCTGCTGGACAGGCATATGTAGCTATTAGCCGTGTAAAATTATTAGATGGCCTACAAATAGAAGAGCTCGATTTCTCCAAGTTAACAGGGAGAGTCCCATGTATGATGTTGACGCGTTAGATGAAATGATGAGATTACGAGAAGGTACATAAATTGAATCAGAATTCTTTGTCATTTATAAAATGTAAAAGTTTCAAGTGACCTTTTATTATTTAACTTCAATTTCATTGTAAGACTAAAAAATAAATAATAGTTAAAAAAAAACGCTTTCATAGAAATATGAACTAAAAAATAAAATACAGTTTAAAAAAACTAAAGAAATACGCTTTCGTAGCGAATGAATTAAAAAAATTGAAAATAATGTTAAAATATACAGTTTGTGATCAAGAGAAAGAGAAAGAAAAGGAGAGAGGGAATTTCCTTTAATTCTGTATACTATAATTTTTTGAACATATTAAAAATAAGACAAAGTAACTAACAGAAAAGTTAGCTTTAACATAAAAATAAAAGCGTGAGGTGCTTTCAACAACTGATATCCAGAACCGTTGTCGATTATGCCTACCTAGTAGGTATATTTAGAAGAATTCTCTGCACTCTGCTGTGCAATATTAGCCTTGTAGTAGAACAATATTAGCACCGTTTTGAAGAAGAAGTCGTAGTGCTTCGGGAATAGAATGGATGGAAACTCATTTCACAGTGCATGGTGAAAACATCGTAGAAATCATCAGGTATTTACAAAGTCCCTTTACAGTTCACAAACATGAATTCACCTGTACCATGTTTACTACTGCTTAAGAATAAATTAAAATAAACGTTTACCCACTCACATACGTGCACAAGGGTTCCTTGTGTACAAGAGCAGCATTAACATATTACATCACAAACAACCATTACCCAATAATAAACACTTATCTATACTAATAAATAAAATTGGAGTGTCTGTTTTTAATATTAAAATAACCGCTTTTTACTACATGCATATGAATGTATATACGGTACATAAACCAAAATAATTTTTTTTACCATTTTTGTCTGTCTGTTTGTTCCGGCTAATCTATGAAAAGGCTGGACCGATTTTGACGGGACTTTCACTGGCAGGTAGCTGATGTAATAAAGAGTAACTTAGGCTACTTTTATTTCTATTATATAACTTTTTTGTTAAATTCCACGCGGATGAAGTCGCGGGCATAGCTAGTCTATAATATAAATGTTTGGCCCTGCCCGGGAACGAACCTGGGACCTCTCGCTCGACAGGCACGGTCACTAAAAACTGGGCTACGGGGCTACTGATAAAGTACATTCAAATCTTACGCGAAAACTTAACATTTTTGTAAGCAATGGTGTTGTATGTTTTTACAAGAAAAAAATTACCTATTATGAATACTGTAATATTCATTCCATCCAATCATTTCATACGTTGTTATGTGTTACAGGACATGAAATTAGGCTATTCTAAAATTTGTTTACTAAAAATCAGCTATTCGTAAGTTGACTACGGCTCTTTGAATATTTACTTTTGTGGCCGCACTGGCGAAACGCGACCGTTCAGGAAATTGCGACTGTTTACCTCATAAATTAGCCACGTTGATTGCTTTGGAGCCACTTCGGCTTCCGTTTTATTTAAATTAAGTTTCTATTTTTTGGCGAAATGTAAAGTTCTCGCAAAATTGAATAAGACTTATCATTTACATTTCAAAGCTTGTAAGGTTATATTATTTTCATTATTATTAAGTATATTAATTTGTGAATTGGTTTGTCGCATAAAGAAGTAATAATTTATATAATAAAATGAAACACTTCGAAAAAAGTATAGGCGTCGGTGTGTAGGTACTTATTCTAATTCATAATAAGCATTTCCTTATGCACCGTGGCGCTGGTCAAGGTGAAATTTTTCTGTATATACAGTCACTAACTAACAATTATATATGGACTAGTTATTGCATATAGTTAGCTACTAAGATATTGAGATCAAGTATCTGCTTGATATTCATCATCATTACAACCTATTGTCCCTCTGCAGGGCTCTCCTTTCACATTGGGAAAGGGATTAAGGCCCATAGTCCGCCACGCTGGTCAAGTGCGGGTTGGCAGACTTCACAACCTTTGTGAACATTATGAAGAACTCTCAGGAGTGCAGGTTTCCTCACGATGTTTTCCTTCATCGAAGCAAGTGATAGTTAATTCGTAATATGCACATAGTTTGAAAAATTAGAGGTGCATGCAGGATTTGAAAACCAGGCTCCTGTACAGAAAACATTGAGCGTCGTTTAAATTACTAGGCTATCACTGCTATTTTGCATTAACATTATACAGTGCAAATTTGAAATCATTAAATATACAAGTTTAATTATAATTGTAGTCCAGTTAAAACTCAATAACTTGGGAACCCTTTCAGTTATTGTAATACACAATGTAGACACTGTAAATTTCAAGAAAATCTTTCCAGCCGTTCAGGAGCCTAGTCTGGACAGAAAATCGCTTAATAAACAATAATTAACGTGTAGGTACCCATTAGACGACTCGATATTATTCGACACTGTCTATAATATTCGATTGCGTAATATTCAAAACCAATCTATATGTGTCCAACAGCAGAATAAAATGACCCCATTTGTCCCTCGAAGCTCAAAAGGCTTGAAGCGCACGCTCGTCCAATTGTTGCTGCTCCGGTTCAATGCAGATTTATTACAGGTTTAGCATCCAATCAAAATATGGTGAAATTTCTTAGTTTCCCAAAAGCCTTTGACGAAACTTAATCGGTACTATCCTTTTAATGAATAGAAGCGTTCATTGATTTTTTTTAGCAATCATCTCAGTCACAGTTGCAACTATCAACTCACGCGTGCAACTGTCAACTACGCCTGACATAGTTTAATTTTATTGATCACAACATTTAATTTTGACTGTTGACACAAACCGTAGAGCAAATAAATGGTAAAATTATATCCACTTTGACTAATACTATGCATGGGTTATTTTAGATGTTAAATAGCAGACGAATCTTCTGGTATCTAGACTGGTCACCTACTTCTAAGCTCGATCACGACACAAAATACCTCACTGAGACATTGCCAGACATGATTGAAATGGCGTACAATTTTTAAGCAAAAATGAGATCAAATGTTTCTAATACACACATTTTATATATTTTCAGTATTGAGTAAATTTTTAACTTTAACTTGTTTAAACGAGATTAATTTATTCCAGAAATATTAGAAATATCACAATTTATGTTTACATTAGGTATATAACTTGTGAAAATAATATTCCATATAAATGGTCCTGACAAAAAAGCCAGGTTGAGTTGTCGGTGAGCTTTCAAATCGCTTTATGTGAGAGCATCACAAACATTCCGATTCACCATAATAGTAGTGTGGGTTCCATAGTGGCGCATGAAGAACGTTTCCAATCAGTTCTTCGCGGGACAAAAGCGAGAGGGATCACTTGGCCTTTGTCCAAGATAAATTGGATTTCGTCCAAGTCACGCTGAGTTTTCACCGTAAGTTCCAATAAGTATCTCATTAACGAATTTTTACACTTGAAACTTGGCCTTTTCTTCGGCTAATACTGATATTTAGACAAATTTACAATTACAATGACTCTGAAATAAAACTACATGTTTAGGGTTCAATGATGATGCGCTAAAAGACCGAAAAGCCTTTGTGTGGCAAAGGATTATCATTGTTGGGCAGCAGTCGTCAATTATTGTCTAAAATGTTTAGTGTAAGTAGGTACTTTTTACAATTGGGTTATACATTAAGTAGGTAAAATATTAATATTCTTCCCAATAATTTATATTTTTAATTGAAATTTCAGAGATAAATATTCAAGAGACTTTGAGTATCTTGCCTTTTTCTTAAGAGTGATAAATATGCAGATGTCTGTTGTCCCTGAAATCCATAAATTCGTAAGCGCTTTATACTCCGGAGAATTTCTAAAGGCATATGCATCATCTTAAGAGTGTTCATACGGGTACTAAACTTAGCGCAGGAAGTTTGAAGTTCGCTCGGAAAGCATTTTGTGCCGTCAATATATCATCACTTCAGGGACAAACGCT
This sequence comes from Megathymus violae, assembly GCA_003671415.1. NCBI lineage: Eukaryota > Metazoa > Arthropoda > Insecta > Lepidoptera > Hesperiidae > Megathymus > Megathymus violae. Next base: position 4,233,711 of record PDGT01000016.1, on the reverse strand, counting down.
TTGCACGGAAAAATTTTACAATTTATCACAATCACTTATATATATATATTCAGTTTCTCAATTTTTGTTGGGATTGTTGACTTATCATTTAATAATCGTTTTGTACCACTAACAAAACCGAAAATATGCCCAAAATGTCTGTGATTAAGACATCAAGGGTATGTGCCAAACATGGGCAATATTAACTATGTTACTGGCTTGTTTCGAGGACGAAAATTATTTTTATAATTCTATTTGACTATTTATAACTTTGAAGAATTCATCCAATATTTATACATGTAATATTGCTAGGATTCTCATTACAGTAGAGCTTTTTTTGATAAATAAGCACGTATTGGCGTTGCTGACACAATGACTCACTGATCAAAAGGGAATGGGTAAGGATGCGTCCAGGACTCAAATGAAATATCCGAATGCTGAATAAATATTATTCTATTGAGTGCTTACGACATGTATATATACACATATGTATATATCCTAGCATCATCATCATCCTAATATCATGTATATATACACTAACATAATCACAACTCCCCACATTTAGCCAACGCCTTCCCGCAGGGGCCGCACGCCATGTAGGATGCCTCCGTTTGATTGATGGGTGTTTGTGTAAATGTTATTTGTGTACATCCATGTCCCTCGCAATACAGAAAATCCTAGGGCGTGGGGTGTGAATGTGTGAAAGTTTATTAATGCAATATTTAAATTTAGAAAAACTAGGATTACTACGAATCTTATTACTTAGTACGAAAATTAGAATGCTACCCACGTGAATTTTAAGGCGCATTACATAAATATTTATTAATCCAGTATCCAGTACATCGAAACAAAGGAAACATAGGAAGTAATGGTTATAAGCGTCTTAAATAGAAAGTGACACATAACTTAGTGAATATAGTCGAACTATGAACAATAGGTAACCTCATTCCATAATTCATGTTGGCTACAATGCATGTAACACTTCGATTCTCGGCAATTAATCAGACTTAGATTCGTATCTACACTTTAATACGTAACTATATACATATAAGCTACATTACACTGAACATGCCTTTGTCTCCTACTTGGGTAGTTTAGCGGGCAAAACCCTTTAACAGTTTAGTTAGCAAGTTAGTTCGAACGTTTGCAACGAAGCGGCTCTATGTAAATCATACCATGCTCAAAGATAATATTGATATTCCTTATGGAAGCATAATGCAATGCTTGGCTTCTCACCACATTCATTGCTGAGATATAATACAGCAGTATAGTATATTTTTCAGGTGAATAGAAATAGTGACACATTGCGTGTTGCCATTCGTTTCAATCTGTGATAAATATAACGTCATTTTTCACGACTACATTTTTTGTCTGTAAACCACCAATTACGATTTTTAATGATAACTATAGAAATAAATATTAATTTTAGATTAATTCTCTTACTTAATAGGCATCATGTTTATCGCTACATTATTGAATAAGTGTATATTATATTCTAATTCTACTAATATACTAGATTGTGATGAATCTCAGGGTCGTAAGAGGCCAGATTTGAAAACATTACCATTCATGGTCATCTTTGCGGCGATGCGCAGTAGCATGGCATATAAAATTTATCGTGCTTTTATTTTAAAATAGTTGTTTAATAATGAAGATTATCAAGGAGCGTCAGTAGTTTCTAAACCGTCTTAGGAAAGTATGTAAAATAGTATTTTTAACGTAGGTAATGTAAAACACTAAAGAATCATTATCTGGAAACGAAATATACTTTGATTATAATGAGTATTTTTGCTTAGTTTTCGTACGACATGAAAAATCTTAGTCGGTAACACAAAACAATTTAAAACAAAATGGTAAGACATTAGAAATGTCGCATAAACGATCTCCGAAAAATAAAACAAATTAGAAAATTAACACAAGGCGAGGAGCTAATTAGGATGCGGTATTAATATTATTACAAATAAAGTGAGTCACTACATCACATCAACTTATTATGTGTTTCTTAACGATGCTTAAAAATGGTAACATGTATTTCTACAGTGACAGAAGAATAAAATTTCGTCTGTTTTAAAATAGATCCGTACTTCGTTAATAGTCTCGTTCTGAGTACTTTTATATCAGATACAATCTTCTACAATACATTTTTCTTTGTCTTATCCGTTCCACTGAGAACTCCTTTTGTAATATAATGCGTTATGCAATTATCTTGCATACCTTCAAGAATAAAGTAAAGACACATTTTCTTTTTAGTTCGATTTCATCTGCTCCGCTATGTTTTCTATTCGCTACTCTTGTACATTTCGTTGTTTCTGAAAATACCGCTATACTTTCTACTCTGTAAAAGGCATTAGTGAACATCACTCCCCAATTATTTTTTATTTAATTTCTTTAGCTCCATCGCTCTTGTTGTCTGGAAGAAATCGTTGTTTAGTGATAAGATCACCATTTTTTTGTACAATTTTGTAATTAGTGGAGTACAATAAATATTATAATTCAATAAACAGAAGCTACCAAAGCAATCTTGTCAAAGTGAAGTACTATCGCATTGTGCCTAACACTTAATTACCATTAACAATAATAGGGATCGAAATAAACGAACTATTTATCTTGCAAGACATATTGATTTAAAGACGTAGATAGTTAAGGGTTCCAGGCAATTCGGCAAAGTGCACTTTAGCACTGAATCGACTCAACGGAGTCCTATTATTCAGCCTGATTTATACAAGTATCACAAAAAGTACTTTTTTGTTAAGCAGAACTAGCGTTGAGAAACAGTATGTTCTGTTTCTGCTGTTTCTGCACTGTTCTGTACGTACGTTAGATCATATGTTTTGAATGGAAAACGTATCTAGGAATATTTTCAGTTCTATGAAGAAATTTAAGGACACATATTGCACATTAAGTACCTCTACCAAATGAATGCTCCATTTGGTAAATTACTTGAGGCACTAGACAAAAGTTTTTTTACTTTTCTATTTAACCTTTCAAATTTAAGTCGTTAATATGTAAGACACTGAAACGCATCATGGGATCACTTAAATGCATACTTATATCGTATCAATTTTTTTTCTACCTTGTATGTAGATGGAAAAATCAAGTATGACAGACGTACAGAAATCTACGTGTCTTTTGAGCAATGTTCCTATTTATTGGTACTGCTCGACTGTCGTATCAATTAGAAATAATTAGCCTGCATATGACTTTTAATTCATAACCTCGTTGATTGTGTGTGTTCATTATAATTGGGATATTCGTATTATGTAATTTTTCCAATGACATTACGGTCGCCACAACTGGACCACGGTCTATACAAAAGATTCCAAATATTAGCGAACAATATTAATTCACATAACTTAATATTTCAGTTAATCACTTCCTAATTTGTAACTTGTCGTAGCATAAATGTAAGAGAGCCATACAAAATCCCCACCAACATATTATGTCCGAATACACGTACATAAATTAGTCTATATGTGATTTTGCTCCTCCAAAAAACCTATTGATTAATTCAATTGACAGTACGAACAAAAAATGACCGTCTCACAAATACTAACTCCCTAAAATATTCGTAATATTACCAATTTGTACAAAATACTATACTACTCGTAATATCGAAGTGCGAAGGAAATATATATATTTTTTACATAATATGAGAGGGAATAATAAATCATGTCTGTAGGGAATTTGTGGCACGAAAATATTTTCGCATAATGACATACAAACCTGAGGTGTTATCTGTCGCAATAAAGTGGAGAGCGTAGATTAAAAGTGACTCAAGAGAAAAACCTTACCTTCCAACCGCGTTGCGCACGAAACCCGGAGGGAAGGGCATTAGCTATAGCCATAATGTTTCCTTATCAAAGCGACACAGTAACTAAGTAAAGTGATTTGTTGCGTGATCTTACTCGATCTTTAGTTAAACTTTGTTTACCATTTCCCACGGGTTAAGAAAATAAAATAAGCTGTGTGTAATGGACGCACAAAAAATAACAGAAATGACAAAGTTTGAAATCCATTTTAGACTAAGTTGGACCATCCATTTTTAGCTTAGATCAATCTATTATGTTCTTACACTTTGTAGAAGAACGGATGAGGTTATATAGCAACATGTCCTTGATGGTAGGGGTCGTTGAGGTTTGTAATACTCAGATTGATCCCGGCATTACTCGTGAATGGTGGCCTGGCTAGATACCACTATACTTCCAGAATCAAACAAAGTTTACTAACTAGTTAAAAATAAAGTGTCTAAGACGGGTTTATTCGTTTGTCAATTAATGACATAAAATTCCTTTGTGATGTTATATTTTCCTGGTTGTAGGGTCTAAATCAAACCATATTATCCAATACTAAGTTTCGTTAGTAAAATCGGGTACTTATAAAAAGGATTTTTTCATATTTGAAATTGTCACAATTATGAAAATATGAATAAGCATAATACGGATTAAATGTAAAATATAGTAATCTATTTTAATTTTCACCATATTATCCTATAACTAACAGCAGTCAATATTTATTATAACAATGTATGCGAAAGGCAATTCTATAATATATTATATTTAATGTAGTATAAGCCCTTAAAACGACACATCTTGCGTCGATGGTAAGAAATTGACCTTTCCGGATGCCGTTGGGCCGCATAAGTCCATCCATCATGTCCGTTGGCCTCTAATTATTTCACCGATTACAATGAGATACACATGTCCTACAAGTCATTAGTGTGTTGAAACTGTATAATTCTAAGCCATTAGTTAGTTGCATCATTCATATATATCCATAACAATATTTTTTATTCGAATAAATCACAACTCCGTCCCTTGTGATAGAGGGGTCCTTGTGCGCTCCAAATCCTCGATGAATAACAAGTCAGATTGTATGTATTATCATAATACTTGCCTGCCTCTCTTATTTTAGACAGGCGTTTGAAATTTTTTTGGGTTGTAAGGAGCCTCATACACACTGGCTGGGCTCATAGCCAACCACACTTGCTCGTGGTGCAATCTACGGAACAGACGACGAGGTTATGGCAAACGGTTCCTCCAGTTTTGATATCGCTAGGCTATGTACGACTTAGTTCAATTCCGACGGAATTTGCATGGTAGTAACGTAATGAGCCCTCCTAGTAAGCTACTACCCTCCTTCTAAAACGGACCCTGAAATGTTTCGTATGTGTTTCGATTGCAGCGTCGGAGAATCAGTAATAATGTGCGATTTTTGTTACAGATGTCCATGGGCGGTGGTGACCATTGTAGTATTTAAATACTTACATGTTTTTATATCTAATATTTTGGTACTCGCATAG
>PDGT01000016.1:4202180-4228329 GCA_003671415.1 Megathymus violae | reverse complement strand
CACAACTCTTGGATCTCGACATTGACAGTCTCGCGTGTGGGTCACAAGACTGGAATCTTAGGAGTCTCAAGCTGAAAGTCTCTATCGGAACAGTCTCGTGGGTGCAATCACAATTACAATACGGATCAGTCTCTCTCGCGTGTGGGTCACAACTCTTGGATCTCGACACTGACAGTCTCGTGTGTGGGTCACAACACTGGAATCTTAGGAGTCTCATGCTGAAAGTCTCTATTGGAACAGTCTCGCGGTTGTAGTCACAATTACGATACGAAACAGTCTCGCGCTTCTAGCCGGAAATCTTTTATTACTCTCCGACTCCGGGATCTATATACTTCGTGCGCCTTAACGCACGCCTGGTTAAGGCGGTCTCCGTGTGCTGAACACCGGACAATCTACACGTATCTTGCGTATTAACGCACGCTCCAGTCGCCGAGGTCTCCGTGCGCTGAACGCCAGGGACTCCGATCGTCTCGTGCGCCCTACACGCACGCTCCTGTCTGCAAAGCCTCTGCGCGCTACACGCCAGAGAAGCGACGGGCCTAGCTTCCTACTCACAAGTGACCTTTTTAGTTTTTAATCTTGTAACTCCTGTATTATAGTCATTGTAACCGCCAGGAATTCATGAATGCATTATTTCTTCTAATTCTCTAGATCTTTCACTATAACACTACACCATTTAACATCGGTTGCTTCGCCTTCTCGTGTGTCGACTAGATATAAAAAACACAATTTTGATTTAGTTCAAAGAGGGGGTGTATTTGAAATTCTGTGGATTACTTTATTGAAAAGTAAACTGTAGGCGACAAGGACTAATCAAGTCAAGTCAGATTAGTAGCTGAGGAGTGACGATAAATTATAATGTTTTATGATAGTTTACTTTTTATAAATATAACTATGTTATCCAATCGACTCACGTTCGCTTTTTATTAACTTCCAAATGTGACAAACGATGTGATTCAGAGTATAATCTATTGTAGTCTAAATTATGTTCTAATTTATTAACTTTTTCCTTTGTTGTAATGTAAAAGTTTAATTATTGTTATATACAAACACAGCAACTGACAAAAGTATCTTAATCTGTTGTTCGAAAAGGTTATAAAATAATGTCACACCCTTAGAATGAAAGGGACTTAACTCAAAAATTGCAATTTATGGGAAATGACGAAGAAAGTTTTCAAAAATGTATCGTCTTAAGTAAATTTAAAGAGACTGATGTATGAGGTTTTCCCTTTTTCCCTTTCTCACTCATAATTCGGGCTCTTTTTCACCATGGGGTTTTAGAGTAGGCTTTTTTAAGTAAATTTATAGTAAAATCTGGAATTTCAGGAATTTTGAGTTATGTCACTTTCATTCTAAAGGTGCGATGTGTCGTCTCACTAAATATCTGCTTGTAACATGTAAATTGAAGATCGGCCAAACAAGTAATTAGAGTATCTTATCTTATTACACATACACATTACAGGAACATTACAAAATCTGTTAGCAACAATTTCAAGTATTTTTGTAGCTATGTTTGTTTTTATTCAAGAAGTGTTAGTGCGTGGTTAATATTTTTTCCGTTTATATTAAAAGCTGCTGAACGAGTAGAATTATCACTGAGGGTCACCGCAGCTCATCGACAGCCTTATCATTAACCATAATAATATATATAATTAACCTAACCATATATATAATTAACCATATGTTGTTTAAAAGATGTGCTGAGGAGTTTCTTTCGCCGTTTCTTCTCCTCATTGTTAAAGCACCTTTTCGAAACGGCGGTAGAAGCAAAAATGACGTTCATAAGTGTATTTACTGGAGACCTGTATGATTAAATGATTTTGAATTTTAAGTTGAATTAGGTACGGTATCGACGCGTTGTTAACGAAATGAAAAACTTGCACAACAAAATATGCCAAAAAAGCCCGTCAACAAAAAAAAAACGGAAACGCCTGGTAAGTACAGCCTGGTAAAAAGTAGACATTTGAATTAAGTGGAAAATTTTATTGAAACAGGAATTTTATTGAATTTGTTATTTCCTAAACACACAAATCTAAGTATAGATTGAAGTTTTTATTGCTACTCCGTTATATTATTTTTAAAGAGGGAAAAATGATTAAGGTGTACAAGAAAGTAATAATTAAGGCTCTAACTTTAAAACAGCCTATTTTGCATACTCAAGAATCGGGTCGAGTTTATAATTCTAGGGAATGTTCTTTGTTATGAGCGTAGTAAAAATGGAACATTAGTAAAAGTCATGGTTCAGTGAAGTATTACACTGGTTAGTATTTAATTGTTACTTACAGTACCTTAAGAATATGAAATTGGCATGGAGATCAATAATTTATTCTATTCATATATTTCAGTTTTCTTAGTCATAGATATGATTATGTTGAATATGCCTGTGTGATTAAAATGTGGATTTGCTTTGTAAATAGGATTTAATACTTATATGTGTGTAATTTTTAATAGAATTATAAGTAATCAATCAATAACTTCCATCGTATCAAAATTTCGTTTGTAAGTTATAGAATTGCTTTTTACAAATATATGTATATTACGAAAAATGAAGTTTTTAAACGTTGAAGTTCTCTACGCTTCAGCGTCATATGAACACTGTATTTCACTAAATATTTCATGAATTTGATTTTTAAGCTTGAAAACGTTACAGGCAAATAATTAACTTTTATGTGTCGATATAGATTACTCGGATATTTATCTCCGTCGTCTTTGGGTTTGATATATATTGTTACGAAGCTTCTCGAAGTCGGCAGGCTAACGAAGTTTCTGGAAGGGTGGCCGACCGTTACGGAGAAAAACAATGGAGGAAATAAAAGAGAAACCCAGATAGTAATAAAAACTACCTGGGTCACTTCAGGCCAATCTGACTCGTATGCCTTAGGCAAAAGGGGCGAGATTGGCGTACATGAGGGTCGAAATGAGGGTGTTTACCTGACCCGTTATTGTTATGTCGATTTCCGGGAATTATTGTTGTTATCGTTCATTTCAACAAAGGGCGTGGAAAAATCTGGAAGCCCGGAAATCGGTATAAATAGCGGGTAGGGTCGCCGGATACGAAGCGAAGAGTTCTCTCCTTACGAAGCGAATACCTGCGATCTACGAGTGTAACTGTGATTGTGAAGTGTGTGTGAAGTAAAATAAAGTCTCTGCGGAACTTTTGTGGCATTTTTACGAGCCTACGGATCCAGACACGTAACAATATTATTAATTCCTGTAATTTTGTTTTGCACAAAATAAATAATAAATAGATTTAAACGACTACTTGTAAATGATTGTAATTTAATCTGTACAGTATAATGAAATCTTTGAAATTGATATCGGTATCTTTGAAATTTAAATCTGGGAACATATATGGTGCATATTCAGTGAATTATACGAATATTTTGGGTAATATAAATGTGAAATGAAATGCTGCGGTGCATATGGAAGGTCTCACATCTAGCATCAGTTCACGGCAATCGTGCAATTGTCAGTACGAATGACGTCGATGATACCATGCGACATTTACGTTGGCGTGAAAATAGCTTAATCAATAACTAAATGCACATTTTCACGCGATATTCCTTTAATGCTGCCTAAACATCTAGTTCAAGTTTTGTTTATATAAAAACCTACGCCCTAAAAGTATCAAGTAATCAAGAGTGATTAAATTTTGCGTTATTAATAAACAAAACACGTCTCCATAATAGCTTCTCAATGAATCTCAATCTTTGAATCATTTATATGGATAATTATTATTAGAAAAATGAAAACTGGTTTTGGTTTTGGTTTAGTACGAGCTGAAATGCTGTTTTCATACCCCGTTTCTATCACAAACTTATCGACATCATCGTTTACAGAAAGTTTTCAGAACTACATTTACATGTAAACTTGCAAAATTCCAACTCTATATTATGGTTATAAGTTATATACATATATTAATTAGGGTAATTACTTAATCACCCTTTCAAATTTCGGATCCGATGGTTCTACAGGCCCTGGAAACTTCAAGCTTCCAAACAAAGTTGAATGAATAAAATTGGGCCGCGGAAACCGGTTAAAACGAAGTTACATATTTATACAGAATGTACTGGCTCTTTTCGTTAAAATAAGTTCTGCAATTTATTATCAGACGCACATTATGTGAAACGGAAGATTTTGCTGCTCTGTTTGAATCTTGGTCCAAACGATATGTCAGTTTGGTTAGCAATATATTTTTAAACTTTCAGGGACATTATAGCTATTATTTCCTACAATGTAACTTCCCTCAAAGCTATTGATATAATATTTTATGCTCATATACATCTTATGGCAACTTTATAACAACTGACAATGTATGGGTTATAAATATGAGTAGTTTCAATGATACTTAAGGATTATATATCAAACAAAGTGATATTCATATAAGTACATTCTTTATACTTTTAATTCGTAACGCCATGTAGTTTTTATTTTTGAAAGTCAATGTATTTCGAACAATTTTAAGTTTATTATTATTATTATTATATTTGAAAAATACAAAAACTATTAACTCGAAGATTGTATTATTGTTTAGTTTGGTCTGTGCTTACCAACGTGATTAAATTCCTTAAATATCTTTGATCATAATCATCATATACCTAATATGTGCGGCATATGTGCCTAAAATAATTCGTTATTTTAGATGCCTATAGATACATTTGGAATCTTTAGTTGCAAGATCTGGCGTATAGGACGATACTGAAGATTTTACCGGAGAGGAGTTAGTGCATAGTGATGTAAAAATGTAAAATAAAACATTCAGCACGTGGATTTTACTGTAATGAGTGGAGATGCTAGTTGTCTATCGGGAAGTTTTACGATGAATACAGTCAGTCTTGATATGGATAAGTTACGGATTCGACTAGTATTTGCAACGTAAAAAATGAAACAATTATCAGTATTCTGTGTGAGATTTTCTTAATCGGAAAAACTTTTAGAACATATATGACAATGGAATGGCGGGTGGAAATGTAGCTAAGCTAAATGTCAAGTTTGTCTCCGCTTCGCCACTTCCTCTCCAAGGCAGCACCCAAAACTGTTTACTAAAAATGCTTAATAAGGAACGTTCTCAGTAAGTTCGGAGCTTGGCTAGAAGCCAGTTTGAAAGTTCCGCAAATATGCCAATCTGTAAACTTTAAATGAAGTGTTGTCCCGCTGCATGCATTCGTCACGATTGGCGGAATAGTCTAGTTTTCAAACGAATTTAATTCAAGTTACGATCGTGTGACACATTTGAATGAAATGCTGTACTTTCGGGCGTAATGGAATTCATCCAAACTTTAGTCCAAATAACTTTCTTTTCTCGGAGTGCACCCCGCTGAACGATATACAGGACAATAGTGTCTGGTCGCTTCTGTTGGAGAATGCTGGGCACTAATAGCCAATTTGTCAAAGTCCTAATCATTTATTCACACAAACATTTTAAGAGTAACTTTTGAACTATGCACGATTAGGTCTTTTATCAATATATATATATATATATATGCCGAGTATATGCCCACAATTTTGTGCTGCTGACAAGCAATGATTGTTTTTACAAATGGCATAGAAGGTCGTGACCATTTACCATCAATTGGTTCGTTTGCTTGTTTAACAGGCAATAAAATTAGGGAATGCTTAGTTTGTGCCATACAAGGCGTAATCTTGCGAAGGTCTTTTATATAGGCTTTATTGCTATCTGGTGATAACAGCTAGGACACATTAACGTGTCTTCAGAGACAACGTTTGGAACTATCGAACTATCAATTGCACTTGTATCAAAGTTGCTTAACACGGTTGATCACTACCATTGACCCTAACCGTCGGGCTACCAGCGTCTTACACTTAATACTATCCGGTTTTGTAAAGTCACGTCATATTAAGCTTTGTGTAATCTCGGTGATTATCATCAGTGAAATATAAACTAGGTCTTTAGGTAATGTACCCTTGTTGACACTGTAGACAGCTTACTAATGTAGGTGCTTACTCGTAAAATGTTGAAAAATACTTCTTTGTACAGGTTATAGAATATTAATTTCGTAGTCAAACGACTTGAGATGGTTAGCATCTTGTAAACGGTAAGTAGAATTAACTGTAAAATTTATTCAGTACATATCTTCAATAAGATGGGAGGAAATTTCGTCTCGAGATTCTAATAGGTATGCCACGGAAATAATGGCACTAATGAATATTAATATTGAGGACCTGAATGGCATCTCATCTTTGCATTGCAAAGAGATTTCTGCCTTCAAAATTGAGCTCGTGATAGATTAAAGCGTTACTATCGAGCCGGTTCATTGAATATATTGCTAACCAGCTATTAGTGGTGATTTCTTTTTGATGAAAGGTTGAGGTCCTTTCAAAGCTTAAAGAAAAGTCTGCGATAGCGTATGCCTTTCACCTGAGGTTGATTTTTGACAGATATGTTATACATATAGATATACGTTACCTTTCATATATGTCATAATATAGATCAAATTTATATCAGGCTATGATTAAATTATTCATTGTCTTTATAATCATTTCATTATCTGGGAAAAATTTACAAATATCAATATCGTATTTGTAGTATAGAAAAAATTCATGCAGGTTATCATCGGTGCACTTCCTTGGGAGTCATGCCGCCCACTATTTAAAGAATTCCACATATTCCACATTGCACTGCTTGTATAACTATGATGGAGTTAATTTTGGAAAAGAAACACAATGCAAATTTTGTATGAAGTACTAAGTTACTTGGGCCCAAAAACATTATAGGCGAAAGTTACCAGATCAAGTTAAAAAAAATAATAATAAATAAATAATAAAAAAAAAATAAGTTAAAAATATGCAATCAACTTAATAATCTCCGTCACACAATTAAGAAAAATAACATTTGAAATTGTAATGCAATATTATTTTTAAATTATATTCCTCAATCTTGCTAATACAATCAATGTTTGTTGATTTTCTGGGCGTGCTGGGGTGGCCTACAATACTCAATACCATGCCATGCTTGCAGAACAAGGTGTCGCTTACGACCTCTTACGGCGACAGAAGCCAGCCTGCTTGGTGGTAGGGCTTCGTGTAAGGATTATATCTTCAGTATTATTTAGGTTTTAATGGTATTATTATCTTTCCGTGAAGCCTGCTTGGCTAGCTACCACCCTCCTGCTTGAGTTAGGTGCCAAACAACTTGTCGTGTTTCGGCTAGGGGCTTGAGAGCCACTACTTCTTTCTAACCTTCTTTTCATTTCCTAGCCGACTACGCATCAGTGATACTTTTGGTCTTGCTTATGTCAATGGGCGAGGGTGATCACTTATCTCAGGTGGTTCGTCTTCTCGTGGATCGTTACGACGGCCATTACCATAAAAGAAAGGATTATCGAGATCAATCAGATTTTATATTGTATTATAGTTCTGAGCTGTACAATTTATGTGTTATTTATTGCCGAGGTGGTCCCGGTACATTCATAGATGTAGTGTAGTGTAAAGAATACACATAGTATAAGGAATATTTTTTATTGTTGATAATAAATATTATAAGTAGCGTTAGTTGTTCCTACTTATATGCGACCCAGTCAGTCGGCAATGAAATACGACCAGAATAAATTCTAATACAGAATCTTATGCCCATTATGAATACGCAAACCCTTACCATAATACAAATTTATTGACTATAAAATTGTTTGTTAACTTTTGGGGCGATTAATTAAGGCTATTATCCACGCATAATAGCTTACCATTGATTTCGTTTCTGTATCAATTTTATTTTCCAAAGCATCGAATGACAATGTAAAGACTGTCATCATATTAAATCGTATCTATCTATTCAATCGATCCGTTTGTGTTCTGAAGCTTCCAATTATGCAGATTGATGATACCTAGATATAAAATATCTTAATGCTTTATACCTAACTAATTCAAATCAGATGCAAGAGTATTAACGAGAACGAGAAAGCCGGCCTAACCTTATTTACGATGTAAAAATACGCACATATATTTGAGAACATTGATCGGATATTTCTTTCATCGAAATAACAATATTTTTTTTAATTGAACTTCGTTCTTTGACACATGGAGTCAGATCCGAGTCATGCTCACATCTTATTTTTTTATAAATTATGTGCGTATTAAAAATTTAATATTACTTTTACACCTGAGATGTGTGTGTTGGGCTATAAAATTTTATGAAATCTGCAGATCCGTGCTTTACCACGTTGGTAGACTCCCGCATTTTGGGACAGAAGAACCGACTCCGTAAGTGAAATAACTATGGGTTTTGATCGGACTTATAGTTATGATAAATTTTACATAAAACATTGTCAGATGCATACGCGCATGCCAGTTTGCATCAGTAAATTAACATTGTTAGGAGAAAGCAAAACAATTAGAATAGTTAAATGAGGATCAACGTATAAATTGAAGCAATTGAGTTGTCCATTCAGACATGCAACCACAACATAGCTAGTGGGTTAAACTTTATCTATCAAAACTTTATCAATCGCCAGCTTGGTTCAACTTGACTGTTGCTTTCCGCAGTTTAAGGAAGCATTCTTCCAGTATCTGCATAGCTGGCGTTAACAGTTAGATTTATAGTTTACTATTAACATTGAAATGTTTAATTTGCTGTCTGTCAATCTTGTCACATTTATATCGTAAAATAAAACCTTCTGAGTATTTCTTGGCTTGGAATAGCGAAAGGATGTGCAGTTCCTGGCTAGTTTAGGCAGTAATTGTTATTTTAATTAACAGATCACTAAGCCAGTTTAGGGGGCGAGGGATTAGAATCCAAGGCCATTTCCCCCACTCACTTGATCACTGGTAGATCGCTAGATCGAATTTGCTGGATTGGTTTGACTCTATACTACCCAGATTGAGTCAGATCGTTCTTTTGCATGAGGTGCTGAAGGTAAAGTTTTTTCCATCATGTTATTATTTCGTACTAACCTGGTGAGGATCAATCTATGTTGTAGAGAGATAGTGTTAGTGCTGTTGCGTCTTCACTGATTCTTGGTACGTTTTGGAAGTTCAGTTCAATCTTACTAATGTCACGTGCTTTGAATTTTCATAATTGAGAAATAGCTATTGTTTCTATTCAATATACTCTAAATGTCCTAATAAGGTAAAGTACAAGGTTACCTATGTACATAGTGCTACAGAGTTTCGCGTCACAGTAATAAATAAACATCTGTTCTTGCAATAAACCTTTTACGACCTTTTACCCTGCCTTAGTTTATGTCGGTTTCTGAACCCGTGATATATTTTTCTACGCTTTAATTAAGCTTGGTCAGTAACAAAGTTGTTTTCAATGCTTAAATTTAAATGTTTAATCAGGTTTATATGGTAAATGCAATTTTTATTGTCAGTTGTATAAAGTGACGGTACAATTTGTGATATACTCAGATATAATTCATATTTTGAATTGCCTGTTATTTTATTCAATAAAAAATATATATATTTCTGAACCCAGCATTAGTATAAAATGTACTTATTAACATTATTATCATTTCAATATATAATTGTCCCAATGGTGGGTTTGGGTCATCTGTCACAATGAGAGGGGTTAAGGCCATAGTCCGACAGATCAGACAGACATAAAAAAATAAGTTTAGGCCTCTATAACCTACCTACCTACTAAATTGAAATTTGCAAAATATATTATTTTTATTATAACGAACATACGAGCCTGAGATGGTATGTGGTCACTGTGCATTGACGGTCAGGAAATAGGAAGAAACTAAGAAAGCAATGCACAGAATTAAATGTACAGATTCAACCCCGTTACAGTTTTATTACTAGTATAGATTCCGCGAGAACAGATCCATTTCCCGGGAATTTTTATTTTTATTGTATTACTATAATCTACAGTTTTTAATTAGACAATGATGCATTATCTACACTACTATATAAGTATATAGTGTCTGTCTGTCTGGACATTTAATTTTTTTCAAATTTTATGATAAATATTTGACACTCACTCACACCAAATGAGATGACATCTGGACCTCATTCTTCACTTTTATATTTGACTAGGCTCTTCCTGATCACGTCGCTGGGCATAAATTATTCAAAGTGTATGTTTGGTGATTTATGTAATCATAACGAAACCATGATTCAAAATTTAATAGCAATATGCAAATTTCATACATTTAGCAAGAGCAATTTTTACGAAATGCTGTAATCATAATATGTTGCTATTTCCCTAAGTGTTTGTACCAAGATTCTAGCTGCACGGAGTACATGTGTACTTTTTGGTTGAATAACATAGAAATTCAATGAGACAATATAAGAGTTGAAACAGATTTTATAAACACGAAAAATATTTGGCTCATTCACTATGCGTACTACTTTTTATTCGTTCAACTTGAAATATGTCATGTTATGTAGGAACCTGGAAATTTATGTGGGCAATCGACTAATGGGTTATTGAAAATAAACTTTTGAATTTGCTTTACACGAATTTCACATTAACTAATAATAAAATATAAAGTTCGGTGAAAACAAGAGAGTTTTACATGGCTGGTGATAATCAAGTTTGGTGTGGGTCTTCAAAAATGTTTTTGGTCACGTTTGTTGCCATAAAGAAGGAATATAAAAATATCTTCAGAACAGAGTAACACATGTTTAATAGGTAGGTATTATACCTTTCATAAACCCTGTGCGTTGTATTATGTAAAACTCTACAAGACCGTTATAAACTTCGTGCTAGGTAAAAGTAACTCACAATCTTAATTTGAATCAAAACGGTCCTATAGTTTTATTGATCTTTGTGGCATATTACTAGGAGACTAGCTGCTCTCCCTATCTTCTGACCAATGCGTTCCGGGTTCTGTAATGCTGTCTAGGACATTGTGGTGTAGTAGTGTGTATGTGCGTTATGACGTGACGTAGAATGTAAATTTTGCTATGTAATTAGTAAGTGTCAGAGGATCAAACGGACGTTACTGAGTACAGCCGCGTTTAATGTAACAACTTCTCCGGCGACCTCACCTCAACATTTAAAGATAAACTTTTCTTCTTGTATTGTTTGTTTTTTTGTTAATGAAAATGGGTGTGTAGTGAGAACACGTGATTGCGCAGATGATAGGTTATATGAAATACCGGTAAACCTAACGATGTCTAATAAACTGATTTTGGAAAACATATAGATAGTATAATAATATGTGTAATAATACCAGTTGTCCAGCCCTTGCTTAGTAATTAAATAAAAATGGCAGTCACCGTTTTTATTGTTTAAAAAGTGATCTATAATCGGACGTAGACAGAGATTGGGCCCAATTTGATTACACGTTAATAATGGCTTAATACATTTTATGAAGTGAAATTGCAATAGTTTCAGTTCTATTGTTTGCAAAGTGTTATTTGAGTTACTGATAATAACATTATAATAGAAAAGGATCTCAGTTTTCAGTAATAATAATACTTTAAACACATTGATTCAAATGAATTAAATTTAGTCAGTAGTTTATTTTGTTTTATCTTTCAAAAAAATATTATTTCATATGAAATAACTACAATTAGCCAAGTTAAGGAATTTGTATGAGTCCTTACACCTAATTAAAGGATTGGAAAATAATTCTATCAAAATAGAGTTAGTTAATTGATATATGTGAGAGTGATTTCTACCATAATACCTATTGTACTATATACTGTTCTACAATACATAGTGTTGACTCGGTTGTCAAAATTTTACGATTATCCATTTTTATTGCTACAACTGAAGGTACCATTAGCTACCAAACAAGAAAAGGTACCAAACAGACGAGAAAAAGTTACTCCATTGTTATCTTTTTGCTTATTTATACATTATATATGTATAAATAATCATTATAATATTACTGTTATGAAAATATATCATACTCTACAGAAATATATCATACTCTACAGAAATATATCATAGTATTCACTTACATATATCATAGTGTATGTATACGTATTTAAATATTGTTATGTGTCAGGGTACGTAGGTTCATGAAATGCTAAAATCGTTCCGCTGAGTCTTTATTGCGCTTCATCAGTTGCAATCACACTCGTAGAACGCAGGCATTTCGCTTCGTAGAGAGAGATCTCTTCGCTTCCGTATTCGAAATCCGAATGAAGCGCGAGTGACCCTGTCCGCTATTTGTACCGATTTCAGGGCCTTCCAGAAGTTTCTGCGCCCTCCATGACAAGTCAACAATAATACCCGGAAATCGATAGAGCAATAGCGGGTCAGATAAAGACCGTGTACGCCATATTCGCCTTTTTGCCCAAGGTATAAAGTAGGGATGTTATGGATATTAAATTTCGGATCTGGATATGGAAACGGTTATATGATTAATATTTATCGATTTCGGTTACATATGAAATTATTTCGGATTATCCGATTGTTTCCGATAATTTCGTTTATGGATATTAGATGATTTACAACTTGGAAAAAAAAAAGATGTAGTTACAAAGTTTGATTTTGTGTCTAGGTGTTATGTGGTATTATAATCACAGTAAAATCAATAATAATAATATTATAAATAATATTATTAATAAAAGTAATAAATAATAAAAACTGTTCAAAGTAAGAACGACTAATGTATCGGGTCGGTCAGCGTAAGCCAGTCATAACGTGCTTTATTTATTTTTTATTTAGACTCTGCCTCTGTCCGAAATTATCCGAAACTTTTTCGGAACGAAACGATATCCGACAGTTTCAGTTAGGGTTGAGGAGTTTCATAACATCTCGGGTATAAATGTAGCTTATCTCCACCTGGGGCTTTTTATGACCACTAAGTTAAAGTGATAATTAGAAATATTTAGTATTTTTAATGAATTTATTATTTATATACATTTAAAAGAGTAATAGATGGTGGAGTAACATGTTTCAAGCGTTGGTAGATGCGCACACGTAAGTTTCTTGTTGTACGCCCGGATACAAACAACAGATTGGTAAGAGTGATCAGAAAGCCTAATATAACTTGACTTTGTACAGGATTCACAATATTCTACTACAGGAAGCAGTTTAATATGAAAGCAGTTTCTTAGCCAGTGCTTTTGCCTGAGACTTTGCGACGAGTTTTTTTTTTTTACATCGTTGTAATGAAATTATCGAATACTATAAACACATGTACATATTTGAAGAAAAAATTAAAATAGATGTGTTTTTAGTAGATAAATGTTTATTAATAAAAATTCATCAATCTTAATCTTTTCCCAACGGTGTCTAAAAGAATCATTTGTGCATGAATATAACTTAAATAAAATCCAGTTGAAGTAATATTTCACTCCGCTTATTGAGAATATTGGATTTTTATGCCACGATAATATTGCGTGCATTTCCAGAGATAAATATACCTATATTGTATACGTGTAGGAACTTTGCATATTCGAATATGACACAAATAGCTTCAAATATGCAGTACATATATTTTATTATATCATTCAGTAATATACGTATTCTTACCTGTGCATTGTGTTCTTTTGTTGTCGTGTTAGTCCATTAGAGTACAAAAATTGCAAAGAGGCAATAATACGACAGGCACCCGTAATAACTTCGAAAGAAATAATACAGAAACAAAATAAATTAATGATAATATCGGTTAATATGAGTAATAAATGTATAATAGAATTATAAGTTAAATTTATAGACTTATAGGTCAAGCAATTTAACGAGACATCAATTTTATGGATGTGGGCGGTGATAGGTTTTGTTAGAATACAGTACAGTATTCTTATTATAGAAGCCTTTAAACTGTATAAGCATTTTAATGCAAATGGTACATGAATAATGAATCCGATAAGAATACAATGACACGAATTGCTTAAAGGAATATCTTATTGGGATTCTAAATAATAAATTACTTCATTGGTTCAGTAGGTTTAACGGTATGTTGTTGTACAGACATTGCTAAGAACATTAAAATCCTGTGTATCTATATTTCAAATAGACACCAAGCTTACATACGATTTAGATTTCCAATTACGGGGATTCTTTAAGCGCGTTTCATCCTTTGTACAATGGACAATTTTTGAAGAATTTTCGTCACTATACTTTACTAGGTTCCTCAAAATAATTTTGATGCTAAATTTCAGTAGCGTTGCGATACTTTTTGCCTCGTACGTGTAAAATCTGTAACGGATTACCTTCATAGGTATTCTCACGATGCTGTTAATATTGAAGCTTTTATTTCGGTAATTAAAACTAGATTTTACTGGCATAACATTTAATAAAAAGGACAACATAATCATGGATTAAGTTACGAAATAAAATAATACTTTGGTATACTGAATCCCTGAATTTTAATGTATTGATTTAATGTATTGAGGTCAATACGAATGAGGTTTAAGTAGGAATTAAAGAGCATCGAATCTTACGACACGATCCTAATGTTGATGTGACTTAAGTTATTTAACGGGTATTAATCGTGCATTAAAGATTGAGCTCGTATAAAGAACAGTTTAAAAAATTGTCATGGAAAAAAGAAAAACAGCATTACTACCAAGTATAGGTGAATTATTTTGCGTGTTTGAAAAAAGCCTCGGATTTAAAAACGATGTAAAATGGACCAGTGCTATTGCGATAGTTCTGTACCATATTATAGGGGTGTACTGGTGTTACTATTATGCGTTCCCTGTAAAATGGCAGACATTAGTGTTTGGTAAGTGCGGACATTAAGCATTAGTGCTCTTAGTGGAATCTCGTGTTTTATAACAGCAAAACACTTTGGTTGCAGCTGGCATAATGTACGTTGCGACTGGTTTTGGAATCACCGGCGGAGCGCATCGTTTATGGACTCACAAATGTTTCAAAGCCACTCTTCCACTTAAACTTTTTTTTCTGTTATGTTTCGCTAGTGCCGGACAGGTAACGAAATACAAATATTTGAAATTTGATTCATTGTTAAGAAATGTATGTGTGATATTTTTGAATACTGCAAACGCGAATACTACAAGTAGGTATCTACTTAAATATATAATATTATATTATTATGTTATTTTAAGATGCATATAATATGTATTTAACTCTTCCAAAATATTATTTTATTTTTGTATTGAATTGGAGAAGTGCATTTTACTCCAAACAAGTATTGTCAAGATATTTGGAATATGGTATAGTTTATTAAATATCAGGTGGATTTTTCTAGAATTCCTTAGAACAATGGGTGCGTGACCATCGCGTCCACCATAAGTATAGCGACACAGATGCGGATCCCCATAACGCTAACCGTGGCTTGTTTTTCTCCCACATCGGGTGGCTCATGCTGAAGAAGAACAATCAAGTGATACTACGAGGGAAACAAATCGACATGGCTGATATTACAGATGATCGATTGCTGAAGATTTATAACAAGTAAGATAATTGTTGATAAATAATAACAGTAATTCAATATGAAATGAATAGAATCCGTGTACAAAGTTACTTCATAACTGTACTTTAAAATTATTTTTATGAACAATATAAATAAAAATTATATGGAATTCATTTTTAATTTTTGCTTCATACAACTTAAATTATCGTTTTCATGTTCATTTAAGCGTTGTTTTGGTGTAATGAAACTCACCTTTCTCGGCAATTTTATTCCAATCAGTTAATTATACTTCGGTAAAGCCAAAAAAAATAATTGTTTGAGACCATTGAATTAATCTATTTCAAAGTTGGATTACCTTTAAATCTTTAAAATCTCTTTAGATTGCCGAAAGAAACAACAAAATAGGGTAATTTTTTATACAGATTATCGTGATTGAAAGGATTAAGAAATTACAATTTTTTCTCTTTTGTTTCACAAAAAGGTTTCAAAATAGTGTGCACTTTTAGCTACTTTTAAAATAGCTTAATGGCAAGCAATATGGCTAGCCAATTTATATACGATAAACCGAAACATAATTTACCAAAACATATTTTTTCCTATTAGCTACTATGATGTTGTATAATACAGTATATAATTTAAGATTTATAGGTTCCGATTTTTTTTTTCCAAATATTGAACATTTTCAGTTATTTCTGGATACAAAAACATAGCCCAACGACTGGTTTCAGTTTCAAAGAAGGGTTTCAGTTTTCATTTCATACTCGTCCAGAGAATTAATTTAAGTGTCAAATAAATGTCTTGAACCGTTGTGTTGTTATTACATCCTTAACGACTACAGCACTCGAAATCGAATCTGGAGTTGGAAGTGCCTGTCACTCAAAACATTTGAACGGCTTCGGAATCTTACATTATGAATATTTTCAGGTATTTTGCATACTTGAAACTTATATTCTGTTACATTCTGCCAACATCATTGGGCGTATATTTATGGGACGAAGATTGGAAATGTGCGGTCGCGTGGCAATGTTTCATTCGTTTCTTAAGCATGTTCCACAGCGAGTTGACTGTGAATAGTCTTGCACATGCTTATGGATATAGACCTTATAACAAGTATGTATTAGATTTTATTTTGTCAATATGTATAATGATAATTTATAAAATGTTTAATAAATAATAATTTACGTGAAACGCTGAAATATAATTCCATTGTTTATGTTCCAGAGCCATCGTTCCGAGGGAGAATCGATTCGTAGCGTCGTGTACTTTAGGAGAGGGCTGGCACAACTACCATCACGTTTTTCCTTTCGATTATAAAGCGGCTGAGCATTTCGATGTTCTTAATTTTGGTACTATTTTTATAAATTTCTTCAAAAGAATCGGCTGGGCTTATGATCTACACGAAGCTACGCCCGAAATGATCAACTCGATTGCTAACAGACTGGGCGATGGCAGCCCTGTTCACAATCGAATTTCAGATAGAGGTTGAATTGTTCTCGTGCCACCAGGTCCTTTAGCTTGTGATATTGGCCTGTTTAGAATGTGCATAGTAATTAGTTATTATGTAGGTCGAAGTTATACACCATTATAATGTTATATATTTTTAAGAATATACTAAATATATGAAATAAAGAATGATGATAAATTAACTTTACCTATTTTTTATCAGTCAAATTATATAATCTTTTAGATATAGGTTTTCGATCCCCGGGGTGATTTCTTCCGCAGGAGTAAAACAGCTTATTCTACGGGATTAATAACTATTTTAACAAAGGATGGATAGTACAAATGTATATGTTATATGACAGATCAGTAGCACGCGGGGTAAAAATAGTTTACTGAAGAGATTATAGGAGTAGGAATATTGAAAAGATTATTAACCTCTGTTCTAGATGTTTTGGGTGCGTAATCTGTTACGTCATTATATAGATCTCTCCTTGTAAGGAAAACAAGAACGAAAAACCATTAATGATCATTATATGTAACATCGCAAAACAACCTGGAAGACGCTACATTTTATCAAGTAAATTTAAATACTTTTTGTACATTAAAACTGACTTGACAATCACTTATGATTAAATAATTAGTTATTTAAAAATTTAATTAATCGATAATTTTTTATCGCATTTATAAAAATATAAAAGTGATTGTTGGTGGTTAAGAAAAATCGACAGTTTCAAGTATTTTGCTACAGTCGCTTTAGTCAAGCATCAAAAGTAAATAGGATAAATGGTTAGGTCAAACCTAAAAATTGTATGATAGGCTGAAAATTCTGTCAAGTATGTCGGTAACCACTGAAACGAAATAAATTGCGTATACGGATTAAATAAAATTGGCCGCCCATTTGTTGAAAATTGCTTTCACTGATGAATTCGGGCAATATCGGCATATTTGTAAAGTTTTTGATTACATTATGGCGTTATAGATGGATCGGTTCTCTTTTGTGAAAACTGCTTTTAGAATTGTGTTGCTAATACTTTGAACTTTTTATTAAATAGTAGCGGCACGCCTCGACTTCGTTTGGATTGAAAGAATAATTATATATACATGATATGCTTATGTCCACCTGGAATAATGTACCTTTCAAATGGTACAATCATTTTTCAATTGGTTGCCGTGGTTCTGATCATTTCCCTCCGCATACACACAAACTCATTGAATTCACCCTCTGTTTTAATAATATCAGTATAGATTGACTGTATTTGTTTAATAAAGCGTATATATTAGTATTATTTCTTAATGAGTTTAACTTTTACATAACAAATTTCAAAAGTGGTTGACTTTTGGTTACGTAAAAAGGTTTTAGGCCTGTAAAAGTAAGTCATTCAAACTTGACGGCCTTATTATTATGATGGAAATATGCATTATTTAAATTTTGGTTCGCTAGAAATTGATTCAAAAGTGTAAAGTAAGGCCAGACAAATTCATTTTCGGTGTTCTTCATAAAGGAAATCTGGTTTAAGTGCTTAAGCAATTACTACACCCAGAATTTTTAATCTTCTCATTATGGCTGAGAGCTTCCGCAAATTTTAAGAGAAAATTATGTTAGAGTACCTAGTATAAATTATTATTTCTAAATACTTATAAATTGGATCCGCTTTTAGTATTCTTGATATTTCTCCATTTTAAAAATATAAAAGCAACGTTATATTATCACTACTTGGTATATACTGGAAATATGGCTATATATACCGGAAAACTGGAGAAAATATCCAAAATTTTTTATACTATGGAAAATTTCTCAAAACTTCTTAATATCATAATTAAAGTCGTACTATATATAAATTATTCGCTTTTTAATTAAGTAAGGTATGGGCTTTTACGGGGTGTAAGGGTCACAAGTGCAAAATTATTAAAAATATTTTCGAGGAAAAATAGAGATTCATCGAGATAACTGTTTATAATTTGTGTGGATTTTAACAATTTAAGTGAATTTTTTGAATCGATATTTATACTATCGGCCCCCTCCGACTTCGTCGGGTTCGAATATTAATTATATATACATTATTATTAAAAAAAATTCTATTTTTTCCTTGATTATACATAATTAGGTTTACAGAGATTTTATACAGCCTATCATCTGCACAATCCCGCGTTCTCACTACATACCAATTTCCGAGAAGATCGGTCAAGCCGTTCTTGTGTTATAACGGGACATACAGACAGACAGACACACGGACAAAAATTTTAATAATGGTCAATTAATGTCAGTGTGTCATAAAAAGAATTTCATAAAAAAATGGAATGTACAGACAAAGAGACATTACAAAGTCATATAGATAGATAGATAATGTTATATATTATATATATATAATGTTGTGCGCAATCACGTTTTTTCACTACATACCAGTTTTCATTAAGATCGGTCAAGTCGTTTTTGAGATATCTCGAGACACACGAAAATCTCAACATTAGTATAGATATATAAAGATTACTTATAACTTATAAACTATTATTATTCTACACAAATTAAAATTGCGACCTTAAAATTTTCAATAGTTCAAACAAACTAATTGTATCTAACTTCATACTAATCATTGTATTCAGTAATCGCCTATGAAAATATTTATTTGCAACTATCGATCTTAACTGAATTGGGTTAGTATCGAAGAGTGCGAAGTTGTTTCTTAAACAAACCAGTTTAACTGATTACATCCCGCTGTACAGTCTCGTGCAAAGATTCAACTTTAGAACGATTGTTCTGTACTATACAGATCTGAAGTGTCTGTGAAACTTGTTTGTAGAATTTTCGATTAAAGCTAAAAGGATTCTATTAAATTGTTTTGAAGTAGATCACGGTTAGCGTTTAGTTTGGCTTGTGCCAAATTATTATTTGTACAAACCTTTTTATCCCCCGGAATATTCATAACCGCACGTTTCCTGCGATTAATACAGGCTGTTATTTTTGACGTGTAAATTTTGTTTAACCTTTTACATTTATCAGAAATTTATCAGATTGGTTACTTTTATTTGCTGTTAGATATATATTTCTTGTTATCAATATATTTTTCATATTTAATGCATTTTGTTCTTTGATTAAAATTGATTGATATATGAAAATATATGTTAATAAAATTAATTTTTAATATTTAGCCGACTTCAAAAATGGAGGTGGTTCTATGTCAGTGTGTATGTATCTTTTTATGTATGTACAGTCTAAACTACGCTGGTTATAAATTAATTTTGATGTATATTTTCAGTACGTAGAAGATGGTTTGAAATTGGCCCCTTTTAACTATGGGGAAGATTAGATAGATGATGGGCTCTAAATAAAGCAGAAGAGTGAAAGTCTCAACAGATAGCAATATTTCCATCGTGTCTAATTTAATTTGCTGTGGTAATATTAACATTGAAAAACTAGTCTATCATCGACCTTCTCAACGTGTCTTATGTGTCTTGAAAACTAAATATGCAACTTCTCAACGGATTATAAATAGTTCAAGCGTGTTTTGAGCTGTTTAATTATTTTTTTTTGTTTCACTTTAACATCTTTACTCTCCAAGACCAAGATCAAAGGTGAGTTTAAGCGTGCGTACAAGTAATTATTATTTTAACCGGGAAACAGAAGTTATCTAGAATTTTGTTTGATTATAAACCCGGAAGTAGTTCGCACGCTTACTATTTTACTTGATCTCTGAAACTTAATATTTCGTTCGTTAATGAAATATGTATTAATTATGCATTTGAATTATATGACACATTTTTTACTATACTAAATGATACTTTCTTACTTAGTTGTCTTCGGGAGACGTGGTGATTTTAATCAAATTCGTGATCTGATCATCCCGTTCTATAATAACATTTAATAATACTGTACTATTTACTCAAGAATATTTACACTGACAATGTAAAATTAAAAAGCTTTTTTTTAAAAAATTACCGACTTCAAAAACTTAAAAAATTGTAAGAAGCTTTTACTTTGAACTCATCTGGCTTTTTTCTTAATGTTACCAATTTTGTACCTATATTATTGAAACGTCGTATAATATAGTCTCTGTATTATTTTAATACGTCTCGTTATCACAGTATTTTCGGTGTACATATACAGATATATTATTTCATAATTGCAGTAGATTTCTTATATGGTATTTGTTGTATCATAATTGTATTTGGTGAATCGTTGCAGTAGCGATTAAAACACAAAGATGAAAAGTGATACTAAACGAATACAATATTTTTATTTATGCATTAAATAGTTAAACAAATAGATATATCTCCTTGTATGTGATTACCTCTGTGCATGAATATTTATAACAGAAGTTTCAATTTACTATTTTAAATACAATTTATTTTAAAAGTAGTTAGGTACTCGTATCTACGTATATTTTATCCGCAAGTTGCGACTCCATGAATAAACCATTTGTGGGAATGTGGAATTCGTGTCAAGTGCGAGCATGTTTTACGGGGTCTACATGACGTTTCCTGCCAGACTACTGTAACTTTAGGTTACGTTTTCTTATATAAATGCAGTTAACACGTCAGAGAAATAGGTCTGGAAATGGTGTGAAATGTTTTTATACTCCAAGAATGTAATGTTTTTTACGAGTTACTATACTAGGTCCGAGCGAGGAAAAAAACAGGAATATCACAAATCTACTGACCTCAATAAGAATTATAGTCTTAATCGAATTTAGTTATACTGTGTGCCGCACACGAGACTCTTTACGGTTAACACTCGTAGAGTCTACTCACCCTGAGGATGCTCTGTTTCGGAGCGAAATACGTGTTGGTGACGGTATATGTGTTGGTATATACTTTTATGTATCATAAATGCATGTTTTCCTTTGTGGGAGGGAGGGAGGTTCTATGCATGTATAGAAGTATATACCATCAGACATTATGCTTGCGGATTGTTGCAAAGTAAATTAATATTAATTTTATTACCTTTGATTTAATGAATCTTAAAATCAAGTTGAAATAATAAATTTGTTAATGTAATTTAATGATAATATATTATAATATTTTTGATACATGCTCATCCTACCCTACTGAATAAACCACAAATTAATTTGTCTTCACTATTGATATTATCAGATTGACAGTCGATTGACATGTGCTACTTGTAGGTATGAATCTTATATGCTATTGTACTTGTCGATATATCAAACCAACTAGTATCGCACAGTTTCATGCGGTCATCGAACGTTGAAATCAAATTAGGCAAGTCACTTTGATCACGTTCTAGTTTGCCCAGATGTTAGTATTGATGTAAATACAGTTAAGTATAGTCGATAGAAGTGATAGCAAAGTAATGATGACGTTTTGTAGAATAATTTTTAGCTTTACTTTATCAAGAACAGTCGGAGTCACGTTATTTATTTGTAAAATATATGGACCCTCATTTGAGTTCCAACATTTGTGTAAGTTCCATCCTAGGTACGAGTTCCGAAACAATTGTGTGTTATGATAACATACAGTTCGCACTATGCATAATTAATTACGTATTCCTTGGACTTGTCAGGAGACTAAAATTAGTCTGTTATGTTTTGTCATCAGACAAATTTAAGTTTAACTACAGGTTGTTGATACGTTACCGGATAGATACGATGCGGCAGACCTTTCAGGTTTTTTCGACTTGATGTCTACATCACCCTTTCCTCTACTCGCTGAAGAATAAATTTCATCGGATTTGGATTCGTGGTAATCCCCCACGGTCCGATTTTCATAAAAATTTTCGCCGCACACATGCATATTTGTGAACGAACTCCTTTTTAGGTATTCTTGGGGCGCTTTCTTATGGAGTTATTTAAAATAGGTGTAATAAAAAAATCTTTCCCAGGGCCGGTGTTACAATGGTGACTCTTCTGGTGTTGCCTATGTCCATAGGCGAAGGTGATCACTTGCCATTAGGTGGCCTGTTTGCCTTTTCATCTGCTCTTCAGACTTTTAAAAAAGCATTTTCATAACCATGCAATAGCACTGGAGAAATTGAAACGTTATTCTATGAAACTTGTTACATTATTTGATATAATAAAACTTTAACTTCAAAATTATTAAGAGAATTCCTCTATTTCCTCTCTTATAAGATTTTTGAAAATGTTGGAAATGTTTTCGTTTCTAAAATATAAGGTAACAAAAAATATTTGTTAGGTAATAACATTAAAATTACAATATATTTGGTTCAAATATCTAATAATATTCATAAATAATTCTTAGTCCTAATTTCAATGTTAATAAATAACGTTTCCATATTTTACGCCATCATAATAGTTATTGTAAAGTTATGATTGTTTAAAACTTTTGTAAGAGCATTTAGGAAATTTCGCGTCGTGATTTTTACTGCTTTCTGAACTCCATAAATATTTACTATACCAGTTAAAAGTTTTTAAAACGTTGGATTGTCAGAAATGAAGAGAATGGATTTCACCTGCAAGGTAAGCGCACTGCGGCTGGACAAGTTCCGAGACCAATCTACAGCTAGTATAAGTAAGAAGTACGTAGTACAACTACTGTGGAACTGTAAATTAAGATTAGAACCAACCGGCAACACTAGAAACTTCGAAAATATATTTGTCGACTCACAGTTCAAGTGCGCCCGGCGTAAGCAAACGCTTTGTGGAAAAATTCCTGAGAACTTCAACACAGTTACTGAGTAAACCAACTTTGTAGGACCGGATGTTAGAACGCAACGTAGGTATATTGGTCATTCGTTTGTCGTACGTAGTCTACGTAATTTTAAAAGTCAAAATACTAAATTATAAATTATTAGCTGTCGCCACTGCACCGGGTACTAACTGGACATTTCTGTAGACACGTTAATTAGTACGTAATTTTAAGTAAATTTTAATGATATAAGTATTCGTCTTTACATGTGTTAATGATCTTGTAACTTTAGAATAACTACCTACTGAGATCATATTGCCGAAATGTGTTTGTTTTGTTGAGACGGCGCTCATACTTATGCAAGCATCTAATAACATTTCATCCAGCGTAGTAAGCCCAAGATGGGCAGAGTATTGTGAACTGTCATCATTAGGTACCACTCTTAGCTTTTGCAAACGATATTTGTGTGGGATCGGAATTACGAAGTTCAAAACAACATTCTGACGAAATAGTAACTACATGACATCCAAAATACCATCTGAAACCCCGCAGATATGTAAAGAACTCAAGGAAAGTGTTAAATAGCAAATTTCTGGAAATGTGAAACCGTATATTATCCGTGTATGGGGCAAATATTTATGTGACAGATAAATGTTTGTTCTCGGGTCATGGGTGTTTGTGATGTGATAATTGTGTATGTCCATGCCATCCGCAACACAGGGAATCCTAGTGCGGGGATGTGAGTGTGTAAACGTTATTATTTTTTTTATTTATTTATATACTTTTAGGCATAAAATGGGTAGAATTCGCTTTCTTTTTATTTTATGTGCATTAAAGTGTAAGAATTAATGTTTAGTATGAATTGCTGACTAGTTAATGTCAAGATAACATAACGGAATAAATTTGTTACTTTAAGAAACCATTGTTTCTTTTTCTTCTCAAGGAGCAAATTTCAATGGCTTTGTGGGGTGAGGTTTATGCTTTCGTGCAAAATGAGGCAAGATGGTGCGCGTTAAACCATTTAAGTTCGCACACCAGTAAAGACTTCGCAGTAATTACAAAGATCTTACATAGGGTAGAAGGTATAAAGGTCTACGTATAAGCCGCTCTTTGAAGGCGTTCCAGTTTTAAGAAATGTGTGTGTTGCCTCATCAAGAGTTTTAAGTATCAAGTCATAAAAATAAGTACATCTTTTTATTTCTCAACATGTTAATCATGTCAAAGTCATTAGCCGCGGGGTTGCATAGTTTAGGTTTTATTTTTGTGTTGTCGTATTATTTGAAGTTTTCCAACAGTGTTTGTGACTTTTGAACGGTGGTTATGTCAGAAGGCGATAGTAAGTGTAACTTAAGTCAGTAGGAGCTGTTATGATAATTAATTTGATTAATTAGCTTTACACTTGGTGTTTTATGTTATCTTATATTATAAGTAAACATCATATATGGAATATAATTTAAAGGTTAGTTTGGAACTTTTGTTAAAGGGTTGGTAAATTTTAGTGCAGCTTTTTGTAGTAATTGTAATAAATAACGACAACTACATTTTTTTTTTAAATGGGTACCCATAATATTTGTAAAAATTATATTGGTACCCACATATGTATGTATACACATAATATTGATGTCAGAAGCGAAACAAATGATCCCCTAATACTAGGTTACAGTAGTATTTATGTTACAGTATTGTTTACCTCATTGTACCTGTATACATTGGTAATACACTTCAACGAGAGCACTGATTCTTGTCACGTTCGGATTAACAGCAACAATGATTTAATATCGAACATCACACGTAATTATGTCATTTAGTATGTGTGAATTAATATTACTGTCACGAACTTTGCATTAAAATTAAATCAAAAATGTCGGCCAATGAAAGGCGCAGTAGCAGTTTGCATAAAGCCATCCATATGCATGAAGTGACAGAGATGAAAACGCGGCTGGTCTATGTAAATTCAATAGGTAAATTGCGACAAAAATATCACCGGAAAACTAAGCTATGACAAATCCGTTTGAAACTAATACGATGCGATTGTAAGATTATATTACCGATCTGGTTGAGTGTATTAATATAGCGCATCTATTGCAGCACATGCTGTATACAAGAAACGAAACGTTTCTGAAGTGAAGAATAATGCTTAGTATATAAACGAAGATAAGTGTAAACTTTCTACTCTCATATTACAGTAAAATATAATATTGACATACATAATATGATGATAAAAAACTCGTGTCACTAAATGTCAACAAGTGAAAACATTATTGTATCCGCTAACGATATAAACGTGTTTCACAGTTATTGGTAGCTATTATTGTTAACCCTTGGGATTAATAAAGTTGTCTTACGCACAACATGATCCAAGAAGTTTAAACTTTGCATGCTTGGTCGAATAACTGAGGAGTGAAATAGATAGTTATGTAGTAGAGATAGATGATATTTCTATTAATCCTTTTATAGAAGACCCCATAGCCCAGTAGATAGTGACTCTGCCTGCCGAGCGAAGGGTTCCGGGTTCGATTCCCGGCCGGTGCAGACATTTATGTGTTTGTTCTCGGGTCGTGGGTATTTGTGATGTGATATTTGTGTATATCCTTGCCACCAGCAACACAGGGAATCCTAGGGCGGGGCTGTGAGTGTGTAAATCTTTTAAATATTTATAGACACATGATATGTGTAACTACTGCATTATAGATAGGTTTTTATCAATCAAGATCATTGATTAATCATCGACCATCGATCAATAAACCATACTAAATCATAATCTTAATAGCGCGTATTAAGAAGCCGCTACAGCATAGATACTGTACAACCTCGAGTAGAGCGATAATAATCAGGGGCGGCTCTAGCTCGTGCAGCGCCCGTGTGCAATG
>PDGT01000016.1:4091796-4202141 GCA_003671415.1 Megathymus violae | reverse complement strand
TTTTTCATATTCCAACAAGCTATTTTATAAGTAGGTATAGCTTACAGTATGGTATTAGTTACGGCCTTTCTTCTTATGACGGCAGAATAACACTCATTGTTTTTATGCCTGTAGCACGTCTTTGGTGCGGCGCCCGTGTGCATTGCACACCCTGCACTATACGTTGAGCCGCCCCTGATAATAGTGCTTAATATTTGTATTATTGCAATTTCCGTCATGGTAGGATTAGAATTATTAGATACAATAAACTTTTTAACTAATCGTAAACGATTTTTCTTTGATACTGGTACTCAAATGATCGGTGCACAATATATATATAACAATAATAAACATTTATACACTTAAACCTCCGCAGCAGCATTCTCTGTGTCGCAGGTGGCATGGACATACACAAATATGACATCACAAACACCCATGACCCGACAACAAACATTCATCTGTCACATAAATATGTGCCCCGTCCGGGAATCTAACCCGAGACCTCTCACTTGGCAGGAAGGGTCACCACCGACTGGGCCATAGGGTTGTCATATATACAACGAGTACTGGTATCATGACAAAACTGTGTATAACCCACAACATTTTAAGGTTAAAATCATAATTTTAAACATAATTTTTTGACATTAAACCTTCTTTGAAATACGTTACAAGGTCTCATCAAATTCCATTTATGTTTTTATTGTCGGATACAGCGACGTAGCTTGAGCAAAGAAATAGCATTGTAGGTTCAGAGAAGGTCTTTATTTTCGAGGTTACGTAGCGGACAAAGGATTGTTACCGATACAAGGGAATCTTCCTCCACCTCAAAAGGAATTCTCGATATCAAAGGTCATAAGCTACGCAACGGACCTCTTTATGGTAATCTTTTCACGTGAAGCAATTTCAAATTGAGACATGAGGAATTTGTTGGCGGATGCAGAACCATAGTAAGAATTTTTTATATTTTGGCTTTTGTGGTGTTAGATGGCTGTTATGATTCATTGACACCTACACTACACATTTACTATATATACGTATATATTGTATGCTTAATCATAATAAAGTTGGAAGGCAACAATTTCTTATTTACAACGGCTTCAAACCTCGCATGGCGACCTTGCCAGGACTACTAATAACT
Source organism: Megathymus violae (assembly GCA_003671415.1). Lineage (NCBI taxonomy): Eukaryota > Metazoa > Arthropoda > Insecta > Lepidoptera > Hesperiidae > Megathymus > Megathymus violae. Next base: position 4,201,024 of record PDGT01000016.1, on the reverse strand, counting down.
TTCATGGGTCCTAATGAAAGCAGTGAGAGCTAATTCATTCATAGTCTTGTGTACAGTTGTTATATTATCTTAATAGCACGTAAAATACCAATTCAGCCAGGTTGTACGTCAATAGTCCGTATTATCTGTGGATTCTTATTATTATTAATAATTTCTTGTTATGATCAGTAATTGCTGTGTATATGACGGGAACCTCTATCAGATCAACATCAGATATACAACCAAGGTATTCGCTTCGTGTAGGTCACATTACAAATATGTACCAAAAAGACCTTTATTTATATACAAGCTTTCTAAATTTTCATGTCTGTTATAGGACTTTTTATAGGATGGCTTGCATCTGTCAACTAATACAATTTTATGTATTTTGTCGAAAGTCTAAGAGAACCCTAACTAACTCAACAATTATATGACAACTTGTTAATTTTGTATTTTAAAATACAAAGTGTTAAGCATTTTATTGAAAGGCAAGTAAAGTAAATTACATTATGCTTGTTAAGGATATAAGTGTCAATGAAACACCTGTAAGGACAAAAATTGATACGGTATTTTATTAAATTTTGCGCCGGAAAATAAATTAACGGCTGAAGCGACTTTGAATCGCAAGACGAGATTAACAAAGTGATTTTAACTACATAGCAATTTTAAGGAATCGTTAATTAAAGTTCGTTTGTTATGGCCTAGGTTTGAGACTTTTGTTTTATATTTTTAGAAGTGCTTTTGAAACTTAGTGTATGACAGAAACACGAGTATTACTCGTACAAAAAAGACAACGCAAAAATCGGTACTTGGCATTAAATCGTTAGTCAACATTTTGATCCTGATTGTGCGTTTGATGTTAAAAAATAGATTTTAGTAGAATATTCATGTAAGTACAGACTTTAAAATTCAAATTCAAAATAATTTTATCATATTGATATTCAGTAAATACACTTATGAGCGTCATTTTTTGCTTCTACCACCGTTTCGAAAAGGTGCTTTAACAATGAGGAGAAGAAACGGCGAAAGAAACTCCTCAGCACATCTTTTAAACAACATATGGTAATTACAAAAGTTTAAATGTGCGGAACTGGTTTCGACACTAATTATGTCCAGGCATCCTTGTCACTCATGTACTCATCTATACTATAATATTCTTTGCCTATAAGTTGTGTTTTAATTCGACGCTTAAAAGTTCCAATGGGCAACTCGCGTAACGACTTAGGGATCTTATTGTAAAAACGAACTCCAAGCCCCATCAAGGAACGCTGAACCTTTTGAAGACGAAATGCAGATGTAACTAAATTATGCCTATTTCTTGTTTGATGATTGTGTGTATCACTTTTCTGCTTATACGTATTTAATTTTTTTTTAATAAATACTAAATTACTATATATATACTGACTGGCTACGGTGAGTACACGTATTTCTTTAAATTTTTCTCTTAATGACACACGCGACTTTAATCTGTATATAGCTCTGATTGCTCTTTTCTGTAATATAAATATTGAATCAATGTCCGCTGATTTACCCCACATTTGGATACCGTAAGATATAAGACTATGAAAATAGGCAAAATAAACAAGTCTACTTGTCTGTACATCAGTAATTAGTCTTATCTTCCTAATAGCGTAAACTTTCCTGACGCTAGTGGCGTTTACATCTTAAAACCATGACTACTGCCAGTTTAATATTGCTGTCACAATATCAATAAACAGGGAAATTAGGGATAAACAAATAGGAATTTGTTGTGTATAAACTCACATGAACCGGTACGGGTGAAACAGCATTAGAAGCTCAGATTAATAAATTAAGATGCTTAAAGTGAAGTTGTATTGAAGTTTTAGATTATCTCACCGTTATCATGCTTCGTAAAGTTTGTTTTGTCACTAGCCAAAAAATGAGTAGTCGGGATACGTGTTGGTAAGTAACCGGCATCCATAGACATACGCAACACCAAACCTGCTCGTTAAGTGATACTCTGATACTGCAACTGAAATACAATAATGATTTTAATGTGAAACTTCCTTGGCGGCGATTCGTTAGTTGGACGAGAATTGAGATTAAAATTTCAAGGACGCCTGAAAATAAGGCAAATTTCGTTACATGAGAGAGAAGAAAGATGTAATTTTTAATATTACACACATTTTGTAAAGTTACTGGCTTTTTACTGCCTTTCCGCTTTAAATGAAAGGGGTTAGGTACTGCCGCAATAGTCAACTTTGCTGGCAAGATGCCGACATTGATATGTAAACTAGATAGTTTAAATACAAACCAGTATTGAAATTGAACGTGTTCGTACAGTCGCGTTTCTTTAAAGGCTCTATATTGGCCGGATCCAGCTCCGCGCCGTGCTAAAGCTGTCGTAAATAAGCGACAGAGGCCGCTCCCTCGCCGCCCCGGGATTATCTTTAGAGTTATTGTTGCTTATTGTACAAAGCAAACTAAACTAGGATTCTTATGGAGATTTAAGTTTATTACTGTGGAATTAAATTTCATTGCAAGTCTTTGGATGAATCTCTGGGCTAGAGATGGCTATTCCTCCAGGTCAGTGTTATTTCTTATTATTGTTTAAAGCATTTATGTTCCAAGGGTTTATAATAAAATTGAATTTCTCTGTAATAAGTCGATAGTTCCAAAAAAATTAATGGATTATTTAAAAAAATGGATTATTAAAAAAAAGGGGATTATTAAAAAAACTACTGAATTCAACTTTATTACAATTACATTCAATTTCATTACAAATGTATGGATATTTCATCAGAAATGAACATTCTCCAGTTCTCTTTTATTTCATTACGATAAAGTGTTTCAAAGAATTCCTTTGTCTTCGCATAAATAAAAAATTGTCATAACTACTCGTACTCGTACATAAAGGATTCCTTGTAAGATTGAATCGAATCCAGGGTAAAAGCGTAATGGTCGTTTAAATTTAAAGTCTGAAGTCTAACATTTACATAGAGATTCTCGATATATTATGAAGTTCTTTGGACCGTTGAAACCTCAAGCGGATTGGCACGAAAAAGCCGAGGGACTCTCGGGCTGGTAAAATATTACGATCAGAGCTAGATTAAGTTGAATATAGACCGGGAGCGTACATTAAAAATTTGATTTGATCATTTTAAAATTATTGTAGCCAAAGATAATTAGACTGTTCAACGTCAATAGGTCAAGTTCGAATCGAGCTCATTTGTGTTAGGGTTCTGTTTTGTGGATGTTTCCAGCAGTACCTTTCGCTACCCGTAGTAATATAAGAAAGATTTTTTGTATTATACATTATCCTATTAACTATAACTAAGGCCTTCTTTGTTTCTTTTTTATTTAGGCTTAAGCGCGAGAGTTATTTCACATCAGCGAGAGTTCGTAGAGAATAATAGATATGAGTTTGCCGGTAGTATTCGTACATTTCTTTTTGGATATAAGGGTTTTTATTTATGTACTCTTTTGTTTTATTGAGAGCAGTACTAATTTTATTGAAGTAGCTCAGATTATAACGACACAATTAAAACGTATCTATTTCATGTTGATTTCACAAGAATTGTCAGTAGCAAGGACTTACTGATTTTAAAGTCAGTGATAAATATACTATCATCAATATACGTAAGAAGTAAAAAAGAAAGTTAAAAGCAGGCAGCATCCCCAATGGTAAATAGCCCATCAAATTTTGAAAGTGATAATTCCCAAATTTGACAGACCACATTAACTATTGATTCTGTATTGCGACCATTATCATTTTTATTATTGTAGTAATTTAATCATTATTTATAAAATAAATGGTAATGATATTGTTAACTTTATCAACAATTAATGGATCAGTTAACCACAATCCTATTACCATTTTCCTGGAATCAGGATTGATTTTAATTCTCTGAGATTCGTGAATCACAACGCTAAACGGTTTGATTTTAACCATTTCGATTTCACACCTCTTCTAGTCATCATTCTAATAATACTCGTTTAAATTAATTATTATTATATAAGTGAGTGAGTCCCTTTTATATTGATCGGCAACGCGTTGGTGATACATTTGGTATTACAAACGTCCGAGGGCGGCTGTGACCACTTATCATTAGGTGGGTCGATTTGATTTGAAAGTTCAACACATTTTCTTATGTCTATTCCTAAGTCTAAAATCATAAACATTGGTAGCCTGATTTTGATAAATATATTAAATGAAAATATTTGTTTTTATAAATGGGATAGCACAAACGATATTAATTTGAAAATTAGTCGCTTTAAAATAATCGCTCTTTTATGCGTTAGTGCACTTTGGAAGGAGCATAAAGTGGTCTTAAGACTATCATCTCCTGTCTAAAGCACTTCACTGGCTTACTTGGTTTTAACAATGCCTGATGTCATAACACGAATATTGTTGGTATAGAATGGAGCATGAATGAGCATGTATTGTTATTTTTGTCAGAAAGACAACTTCTTGTTTTGTAAAATCCATTTTTGATGTGCTATTTCCTGCTCTGAGTACATAGATCGCAAATCTAACTATTAAATATGACAAATGAGAGCAAAGATATGTTCGTTTTATCATACTTACCACAAGAGTTTTTCTTTTTCCATACTTTTAAATTCTGTTTCGTTTTCAGTTAATACTCTCCGGGAAGTTCTTAATCTTCTTCTTGAAAGGTATGCTCGCATTGCATTGCAGTTTTCGTGCCATTCTCTTATTTTTTTTTTGAAAATAAAATATGAATATGGTACTCGTTGATAATGTAGTTTTTGATATATAAAATAACTTTAAAATTTGGTCCAGTAGTTTATGCATTACAAAAAAAATTCTCTTTATAATATAGACAAACGAGTACATGGGGCAACGGATAGAAAGTTGTCAGCGCCTTTAATGGATATCCGTAAAAACCAAAGGCATCTCCGAAGAAAGGTAAGAGTAAAATACATAATTATAATGCACATATGGTTTCAGGTAAAAATATTTAATATACATGCCAACGGAATTTGTGAGTGACATTTTAATTTGTGCAAAAGAATGAACAAGATTTATCAGTGAAACGTTTGTACAATGTACAGTCAGAAATAATAATTTTTTTTAATAAAGTGAAATTTTTAAAATTAAATATCATAAACATGCATTTGTTAGTGACGCAGGCTGTGCTGAATTATATAAAGCTTGAATCATACACAGAGTACTTTTATTGTCGAGTTTGTATCTAAGACGCATAATTAGAATTTGGTGTATTTGCCGATGGTTTCTGTCCAAATATATTGAAGTATTATACTATTTATACAGTATATTTATACAGTATAAGGATTTCGATAAAAAAAATAGAAGTGGAATAGATTTTAAATTAAACCCTCTGTATCGATGATGCCATTTGGTGAGTATAGCAATTAATAATATAACTAATGAATCTTAACACAGGCCAGCGTATCGACCCCAGCTGTAAAATTTTAACGGTTTGTACGGTAATGATGATATAAGTATACTTTTTATTTCAGGGATATTTGAGTAAATACAATTATATAGTTGGCTTTCATATACGATGTTTCTGTTATCGAGGCGGCTACTGATATAGATAACCGCAATATTTTTTATGTCGTAATAATACAGTTATATCCCGATCATAAATAGTCTGGAGTGTCCTAGTTATTTATTTCTATTCCAAACTAGCGATCTTAAGTCAGCAACACTTTTAGACGATAATGTTTTAATGTCAATAAATTGAATATAAATTAAAGAAGTTGTAATTTACTTCTCCATGCAGTTTGCAGTTGCAGTTTTATTTTTAATATTGCGAAATAAATAGTATTTCAAATAATTTTCTTATTACATTTTTTTCCCGAGATTAATAATATAGTGTGGTAAAAAATAGGATAATGTGTTGGAAACATCAATCGTTTTGGAAAATTAATGATCTTATTCGTAATCGTAATTTCGTTTTAGTGTTTAAACTTTACATCATAAGTATTGGGTAATAAAGTTTAGGATTACATGAATTTAACAGTTTTAGCACGTAATAAGGAAACTGATCTTCTGCGCATAATTACTAATAGAATATAGTGTCAAAGTATCGCAACAACTTTAACTTCAAGTCACGTTCGTATTACCACTCCAACAATGAAAAATATATCACATTAATCGAATAAAATAATAAAAATTTATATATCGAATAAAAAATATATCACATTAGAAGTAGTGTAATATAATGATTGTAAAAATGTGTAGTGCTACTTTAGGCTTTTGTGTAATGTTGTGAAAATGATATCAGCTATGACACATTAACCTATTGTTTTGTTCTTAATAAGAAAAATAAGATTTACTTATTAGGCTGGAACGCAATTGTATTTGAGGACATACAATATATGTGACCTAGTATATAATGATTATGGTAATCGTAATGAATTAAGAAGACTGTTTTGAATATTGTAGTTTCGACTGATTTTAGGTTTGGTTTGGATTCTGTAAAATGATTTATATCCCAATACACGATGATTAAAGATGCACTGCAGCAGTGGCATCTTTCTGGAGCATGAATCGAGCATGACCTGAATGACCATTTTACGATATTCACTTCATTATATTCATTCATTTGATAACGGAAAATATAACGATACGTTCTATGACAGGATACCATAATATAGTAGTAGGACAGTAAATGAGTTACCAATTTTCCCAATGACTTGATAAATCTATTAACTCGCATTTGGTCAGCATGGTAAACTATAAAATCTCAGCTTGTCGTCTTCTGACTGTAGCTCAGGGTTTAGCAATAAAATAGTACTAAATTGTGATGGTGATCCGTGTTTGTACCACATACTCGTCAGTGTATATGGGTACTAGCCTATGCATATTAAAATACATTGTTACCCATACCCATAAGTTGTTAAGACTTTATAAAAACGGAAAGTTTGAAAGTTGCAACGGCATGTCTTAACTTTAAGAATATTTCACACATTAATATTCCCTTTGGGTTCTCTTTACCTTATAATCTGGAGAAAAACAGCAGTTAGATTTTGATCAGAGTTAGTTTTTAACGTCCGAACTTTGCGAAAACGGCCTTTACGAGCCTCGGCTAGAGCCCGCTATATTTCAAAGCTTGTATAGCGCGCTGGGGTTCACCTTTGGAATCCTTCCGTTTCATCTCCATTTTATTTTCGACATAGACAAGCGTGTAAGGTTTTAGAAGAAAAATGAGATAAGCGGCAGTTTGAGGCAGTTTTATTTTTATGATCCGTATAAATATTATAATAGTATGTTTTCAACTTGAAAAATGTATTTTATGTTATTAACAACAGAAATTTGGTTTTATTAATAATGAGATGTTTTTGTTTCACCTATGTTATATGTTTTAGCCATATAAACTGCCTGAAATTACCAATCAACGTGATTATAACAGATCATTAAAGTTGAATGTCAAGTTGAACATCAATTAATGAACCTGAAAGGCCGGCTATAGAACTTGTTAGCCGGCTCCTTGGTGATTATTCTGCAATGGATATATTTTTGATCTTAGCAGTTAATAATATTATTTAGTAAATTTTTCCCTTAAGTATTATAAATAAATTGACTATCGAGTTTAATGTTTATTTTTAAATTTATACTATTAGTTCCCCCCCCTTTGAATCTAAATGTATTTATATATCTTGCTCAAATTTTAAATCGTTAATAAATTATTTTTTAAGCATCCATTCGAGTTCAAATACACTTTTTTAAACTTGTAGTGGATGACACTTGATGTTAATTACTTAATACAGTTTTTTAATATAAATAGAATTAATACATAAATTAAATTTAATATAAAAATAAATTTAATTACATAAATTTTATTTTAAACACAGTAAAATTAAAGGTATTATTTAATTTCTGTGCCATATATGATTCCGTAGAAAAACCAAGACAATTGAATGTAACAAACCTAAATAGTTTGTTTAGTAATAAATAAATATCAAATAATTTTTTTTCATCTAAGTAAGAATGGACTTAAAAAACGTTTTTTATAATACTTGTTATTGTTTAATGTTAGTTACATATGTCTGGGTATCATATTTAAATTTCTGTTGTCTTGATCTTGTATAATTTTCTAGTTTTCAAGGAACACAATCGCTGATAAATTTGATCTGGTAGCCCTAACTATCTGATAATTTGAAATGAATATTAGGTGTATACCCTACCTAGATCCAGACATTTTTTCAATATATACAAAATCGTATTTCAAATTACAAAATGCTGTCATATCGTATCACCGCTGGGCTCCGGTCTTTTTTGCAATGAGAAATGTTCAGGCTATAGTATACCACGCTGGAAAAGTGCGAGTTGGCAGACTTCATACACCTTTGAAAACATCATGAAGAACTCTCAGGTATGCAGGTTCACAGATTGTAGACGATATTTTCTTTCACCGAAGTAAGTGATTATTAATACGCACATAATGTGAAAAATTAAAGGTGTGTGCAGGATTTGAACTCACGTCACAAATTCTATCACATACGAACTGTTCACAAGCGTACCGAGATAGGATTGTAATATAAAATATGTATGAATATATACGTACCGTCCGTATCTGTCACATACTTAACCTTTCTTTCACATCGTGTTTTACGATGTCAAATATAAATTGGAATGAGTCGTACTGGTTTCGTTATTATTCTTCAAGCCTTTCGGGAAATGAAATTTCGTCTCGCATTGGCTGCGTTGCGTAAATTCGCATCATGATATTCAGTTCCCTAGCACGTGTCATTACTTATTCCCATCAAATACATGTTTATACATCTAGAAGTCTACATGAAGTTTGCATTAAAATGTTACTTTTAAGCGTCCTCTTCTCGTTATAGAAAGTCGGTATTTCACTGGAAATTGACGATTGCAAATATTCAAATTCAAATTCAAAATCATTTAATCATATAGGTATTTGGTAAATACACTTATGAACGTCATTTTTTGCTTCTACCACCGTTTCGAAAAGGTGCTTTAACAATGAGGAGAAGAAACGGCGAAAGAAACTCCTCAGCACATCTTTTAAACAACATATGGTAATTACAAAAGTTTAGTTAAACCTGTGTGGAACTGGTTTCGACACTAATTTAGTCCAGGCATCCTTGTCATTCATGTACTCATCTATACTATAATATTCTTTGCCTATAAGTTGTGTTTTAATGCGACGCTTAAAAGTTCCAATGGGCAACTCGCGTAACGACTTAGGGATCTTATTGTAAAAACGAACTCCAAGCCCCATAAAGGAACGCTGAACCTTTTGAAGACGAAATGCAGATGTAATCAAATTATGCCTATTTCTTGTTTGATGATTGTGTGTATCACTTTTCTGCTTATACGTATTCAATTTTTTTTTAATAAATACTAAATTAATGTATATGTACAGATTGGCTACTGTGAATATACCTATTTCTTTAAATTTTTATCTTAATGACTCACGCGACTTTAATCTGTAAAATACAAAATATAATATAATTAAATATGTGACTATTCATTTTAAAATGAAATTGAAGTATTAGTTAACTATATAACTTTAATTATATATTTCAGGTTTGAAGATAGACAATAAATAGCTATGTATAAAATTAAACATTACTAAGCCTACTAGATGACGCGTACAGGACATGGCTTTGAAAAGCTGATGAAATTCCGGAAATAAGATACGAAAATATTAATATTATTGTGGAAGTTCTTTAGCTAATGTCGCTCGTAAAATTTGTGCAGACGTTATGAATACAAGTTAATAAATAATAAGTGGAAAAAATACTAGAAAAGGAGATTGTTCATGGAACTTAAAAGTCTGACATCGACTTCTTAAAACTTTAGACAATTTTTTTATACATATAAAATAATTTTCTGTAATTTATCCAGTTAAATAAAAAGCTTGATCAATTAATTTTAAGAGTAAATAGAATTCGAATACTAATTTATTGACAATTTCTACAGATATTCAAATCAAATTTTACTAGTACTTCAACAACTCCTTTCTTCGGATATCATAATTAACAGATTTATGAACAGTAATTGTGAGAATTCAATACCGACGAGTTAGAGTGGTAGATTAAAAAATCAGCTGAATATTTATAATAATTAAAAATCGATAGATTAATAAACTCCACTTTTAAGATACAGTGACTCTGCATCATCATGGTTCAATAAACGAAACTTTGAGAAATTAGAATAAAATATAGTATACTTTCTTTTAATTTGAAAACTACGTAACAACTTAGTATAATCTCGTAGCCCAGTTGGTTGTGACCCCGTCTGCCGTGCGAATGTTCCCGGGTTGAGTTCCTGGCCACGGCGGATATTTGTGTGACAGATAAATCTTTGTTTTCAGGTAATAGATAAATCTCCAACCATGAGTTTCCTAGTGCCCCCTGCACTAGGAGTGTGAGTGTGTGAACTTTTATTTATTTTGTTGAATAACCAATACAATCCTTATAATTTTGAGAAGATATAACTTCTGTCGTTGTCCCTGAAATAAACGCGTTTAAGGAAATAAATCCTTAACTTTTTAGTACACATTATTTTTTTTACTAATAAAGTATTTTATATTATGCTAGCGGTCCGCGCTGATTTCGTTCGTATTGAATAATATATATAATTATATAAACATAATATATAGCCTATGTCTATTCGGATTACTGTATCTTTTAAATAGTAAAAAAAAATTCAAGTGGGTGCCGTGGTTCTAAAGATTACCTTCCGCATATACACATAATTAACACTCTTTATTTATAATACTAGTATAGATGAGATTTTTCTGCTTTTTCTTACACTAAAAAATAACAGTATTTGCGTCATTTAATTAAAAAAACATGTCAAGTTGATATGACGCAAAAGGACATTTACGAAAATTAGAAGTTTCTAGACTCCGTCGTTTATGCTGTACGTAGTTATATCTTTCATAGATTCATCTTTTACAAGTAAGGCTACTTACTCAACTTTAAAACATCGGTAGGAGTTTGCAACAAGTTTAAATCCTCGGAGCATATGACGTTGCGGCAACATAATACCAGAAATTTAACAGAATAGTTCTAATATTGCTAGTAAGACAAACACCGCAAGAACTTGAATCCGCGGAGACGCGCAGAAACTTCGCCAGAGTAAATGTTAACTTGAAATTTCTTTATATTGTCATAAACTATTCATTCCTTTATAAGTGATTAATTTAGTTAATGTCGACTTGAAAGAGATTTACTTTCTCTTTTAACCCTTTAAGAAGCTTACGATGCCTTACAAACTTCTTAAGCTGAGGCTGTTTAAACTGTCTAATACAATGAAAATTATGACAGCAGCGGCAGCGTTCAAGAATTTCCATAAATTATGGTGCGAACAATTGTTGCCACAATAAATAATAATACAACAGTTAAACCTTACTCTAAAATCGGAATGTATTTAAAATAAGTTGGCTTTTTCGATTAAGAATATTATCAGATTGTATCGTATCTAAAACCTTATTATTTAATGCTATCATATACAAATGATTTTTACCATAGACAGCTTAGGATAGACAGGTCTATTGTAGAATCAAGCTAGCTTAAAGACTAGTTGAGCCTACTTCTGTAGCTGAATGGTCTTAGGCCCAATTGTGTATAATCTGCTTTGATAAACTAATAAGACTTCTATGATAAATCCATTAGATTTGAATTTAAAGTTGTTTAAATATTATAAGATTTTGATAAGATTCGGAGGCCAAGAACTGTTACAGTATGCGACAATTAACAATCTGGACTGAAACCGGAGATATTAAAATAAGCTCGTGATAAGATCTAATGAAACCTGAGAGTAGAACTTTGAAAGGTACAGATAATGTAAGGATGACATTCAAAATTTTCTGTTTATTTTGTGCTATTATCTTATGACAGAGATATGTAAAATACAGCAACTTGCAATCTCAATAGATTTCAGTAACATCAAAGTTATTGCCGATGCGTTATTGATCAAGGTGAAACCAGCAAACCCGTTTTCTAACTGGCTCTCACAACTGAAATGTAATGAAACATTGTTGGTAGATTGTATAAGGAGAGGAATTTGTTAGTGTCATGGTAAATATTCGTTTAAATATCAAGTTGTATATTGCAAAATGAATTTTCTCAAACAAAGTATTAAATATTTTTTTAATTTACGAGACCTGTAAAAAAGAATTGAAATGTTTGAGGTCTTGGTAAGTCTGCGTTTGATATTACACTGCTCTAGTGTTTATATTAAATCCAACAAATACTTTATCATTTTATGCTACCCGCTTTTGCGATGCTATAAAATCCGGCGTACAATCGTGGGGAAAGCGCCGACAATACTTAGAGATCATAATAAAACAATATTATGTAGCACGATAAGAATGATGCGGGCGTAAAAACAAATGATTTTTTCCTCTTCATAGCCAGGATACGGTTATTGTTGTAATTCCTATAAGTAAAAATATATTGCTGATATGAATATAAAGAGTATGCACCGAAATTAAATTACTATTAAGTTATTATTTAGTAACTTTAAATTATGATATGATATGAATCTAATAATATTATGATATATGTAATCTATATACATAAAATTTATGTGAGAAGTGGTTATGTTAATTATTAAGTAATTTAAATCATTTCGGTATATCATATATAATTTGAATCATATCGGTCATTTCGGCCGTGGGAGGGAATCCGGGTTATGTGGGATTTTTACCGCACTAAAACACCCCCCGGTGACCTTCTTCAGCGCTATGTATGTAGAGGACTCCGGGATTTCCATAGGAACACAACCGGTGTCTTCTGAGCGCGGTACCCCTGTCGGGCTCTACCCGGGAGGGACAACATGTCCCATCTCGCATCATCCAATTTTATCGACGGTACGCGGCCACACATACTGTCGTCCTTACCGGGGTTGCTAGCCCGATGGTTCGAGTTCCCACTCTTACCGCCCGCATCCCTGGAAGTCCCCTTTTAGTCGCATCTTACGACAGGCAGGGGATACCGTATCTCGTATTCTGATCCCTAGCTACAGGGACAAGTTTTTGTCGTTACCTAAGTAGCCTAATTATTAAACATTAACACAACACAACAGTGTACATAATATATCACTATATCATAATATATTACACACACACACACACTTATATATATATATAAAAGAGTAATATTCCAACTTAGTCGGGGTCTATAGTAAAACTGTACGAGTAATTGTAATTTAGGTTAGGTATATTAATCAATCTGTAAATTGGTATTGAATACTTCGTACATTATGTATACGTTTGCATTTATATGACGTAAAAATAAAATAAATTTAGTCTTCCAATCACCAAGACTATAAAACGTTGCCTACATAAAATTCCAGTCATTAATTTGTCCAACTCTCAGGCGCACGGGCGCTTCTCGCAGTCCGTTCGTTTTATCTAGCTCTTGTGGCTTTCCAGACAAATGAGATACGTGTTACGGATTTACTATGATACCTATATAAGGACACTCAAATCCAGTTCAAAATTATTCAACGTAAATACCATAAGGTACGTAACAAGAAATACTCATGGGATAAATCCTTTAACTCTCAAAGTATTTATTATAGTTCTTGGTCAGAATAGATAGAACTAATAAGTTTATTCCACATTACTAAATTATAATTTATTATAACCTCTTGGGTGTTAGGTTATACGTTAACAGTTCGTCTAGTAATGGTCTTGTGTTACTTTTACTAAGGCGTGATCGTTGTTAGAAAACTTTGATTTTTAACGATTATCGATTCTTTGAACTATGCGGCTTGTTTATTGCTACTTCAGTCGGTTGATCTACTCAACTCTTTTTTGTTGTGGTTAGTATTTGTTAATATATGCAATGTCTCACCATTTTAGTACGAAGGTTCGCGAAAGTTCGATGGAAACAATAAAACCAGAACAATAGGTACTATAAAATTGGCGCACTGATAAGAAGTACCTCGAACATATTAGGCGACACTCACCCTTAAACCTGGTACTTAAAGCCGAATATCGCATACGGATTTGATTTGCCTGTGTTAACGTTTTTTTACATAGAATAAGTTAATGATTGATAACAGTCCCACCTGATGGAAAGTGGTGATGAAATCTAAGATGTTGAACGCACTAACATATAAGAGCCTATTCACTCTCCTCTTGAAGACTTCTACATTGGAAGAAGGCGGGAACACCGAAGCGGGCCAGTTATTTCATTCCTTTGCAGTGTACACTATGAATGACGAAGCAAATCGCGCCGTCTGTATAGGTGTTACGTTCACTACGTAAGGATAGATACCCGCAGTACGTCGAGATGTTCGATGGAGAAACGGCGATGGGGGAATTACTTCGGACAATTCCTGCGAACACTCTCTAAAATGTATCCTATAGAAGACCGAGAGACTATCAACCCTGCACCTGTGCTCAAGGCTTTGCAGATTGGTTCCGACTAGATCTGGGTCACCAATGAGCCTCTTTGCACGCCTCTCCATCGAGTTCAACGCTGATAGATAACATTTGGCAGCACCAGCCAAATGTGACAACAGTACTCCACACACGGTCGCACTTAAGCTTTATACAGTGTTAAAAGCTGATTTGGTGTGAAGTACCGCCGCACCTTCGCAAGAACCCCAAGTTTCCTTACAACTGCCTTAGCCTTGGATTCGATGAACCGACCAAAATTAAGGTTCGAAGAAACTTCGACTTCCAACAATTGAAGTCGATCAGTGCATTCTGGGGATACATTCTGAAAAGTAGAAGCCAAGATGAACGGGCTCTTCTTGGCGTTGAACAGACACGCCTGTGTTTTTGTGGCGTTGAATCCTACAAGATTGGCATCGCCCCATTCGGACACTGTCCGAAGTGAGAGATTCATGCGTTCCACCATGGCCTCTCTTTCGGACTGTATTTCTTCCCTACTGAACCGAACATTCGGGAGTTATCTCTCCACTACCATGATGTCATCTGTATACCTATACCTATACTAGGCTTGAGCAGATCATTAATATGCAGCAGAAATAGAATAGCAGATTTGTCCGAAAAACCCGAAAAGCAGTATAAATAAAAGCTAGGTGCAGCCGCAGGTTGTTTTGTTTTCAAGTACGGAAGAGTTCTTTCAAGAAGCATATACCTGCCTGCAAGCAACGAGTGCCAAAAGAGATCAACGGCTGCCACCGTAAACTCGTGGTGACTAAAGTTTTTGCAGACCAATATTGGCATTTTCTGGAATCCGTGTATCCTGACTCGTAATAATATAACTGTATACAACTAGAGTCCTATAATTATGTGACTTGATTACAATGAGTGTGATTTGAAGACTTATGGGGGACTTTTCTTAACGCTTTTAAAAAACTTGATACCTACAGATTTTAGATAAATATTTGTTTTATATTAACATCTAAGTTCTGAGCAGAGCGTGTACAATTTTAGAGTCATCCGAGATCGTTTGTTAGGAGCAAAAAATAAATAATAGGTTAAAAACAAGGTGTATATTGGAGGATTACAAATTGGGGACATTAATAATGTAAAAAATATAAAAAAGTTGTGAAGTGTCAAATTTTATTGAAATCTAGCAACCTGTAGCACATCCACAATAGTAATTCAAGTTCTTCTTAAACGACATTCAAAACAGCTTCTTACTATAAGTTTTTGCTCGATTAATTATTTATTTATTTATTAAAGGCATACCAACTAAGTACATAAGTTAGGCTTATACATAAGATAGTTCACAGCACAAGCAATCACATTTTTATGCACTTAAATTAAAGGTATGCACAACATTTTTACAAGAACACTGTAATCTGATAAAAGTTACAAATTAATACAAGTATGGAACTTAGATGTCCGAGGTATTTAACACAGCATTGACTTTTTTCTTAAATTGGCCTAATGACTCTGCAAATATGTCGATGTCTACAATATTAAATATTTCGTTGAAGTTTCTAGCCATGAGATTTAGTGGAGATTTTTTTACATATTTGGTTTTCCTAGGATATGTGTAAAATGGCCTATAATATTTGTGAAGAGTAACCCTTAAAGATAGTTTGGGTACTTTAATATTGATCTGGTTTAAGAGGGAGGGACAGTCAATTTTCGGATTAAGTAATTTGTATAAGAAAACAATACCTAGAGCCTGATTGCGTTTACTTCATGAAAGGTAATTAAAATGATGTAACCGGTCATGATAGCTATTAAGTGTTGTATGATTTCCCGCTTTGAATGCAAGTCTTTTTAAAGATATTTTTTGAACCTTTTCAATACGCTGGATATTTTTTGAACCTTTTCAATACGCTGGAGGTTGTTCTGGTAAATAGGGTACCATACAAAAGAACAGTACTCAATGTGACTCCGAACCAGTGCACCGTAAAGAGTCTTTAGGGCCAAAACAGAATTGAATTCTTTGGTGTTTCGCGTTATAAAACCTAACATTTTTAAACTTTTTTTAATCGTGTGATTTATATGGCCAATGAATCGTAATTCTGAATCGATTAAAACGCCTAGATCTTTAACTTCCTCCACTCTTTTTAATTTTTTACCAGATATATTATACTCAGAGTTGTATTTGTTGCGTTTTCTAGACAATTTTATGTGTAAACATTTGTCACTATTCATGTTCATTAAATTGGTCACACACCAGTTAGCTACGTTATCAATATCTCTTTGTAATAGCTACTCGTCTGCCTTATTCTCAACGACTCTAAATAGGTTCAAGTCATCGGCATATAGTTGGAATTCAGAGTAGTTAATACAATATTTGATGTCATCGATGAAAAGACTGAATAAAATTGGACCTAAAATAGATCCCTGTGGCACACCTGATAAGGGAATGCAGTAACGTGAACTACAATGCTACTTGACTGACCCTCCCTCTTGAACCAGATCAATATTAAGGTACCCAAACTATCTTTAAGGGTTACTCTTCACAAATATTATAGGCCATTTTACACATATCCTAGGAAAACCAAATATGTAAAAAATTCTCCACTAAATCTCATGGCTACAAACTTCAACGAAATATTTAATATTGTAGACATCGACATATTTGCAGAGTCATTAGGCCAATTTAAGAAAAAAGTCAATGCTGTGTTACATACCTCGGACATCTAAGTTCCATACTTGTATTAATTTGTAACTTTTATCAGATTACAGTGTTGTTGTAAAAATGTTGTGCATACCTTTAATTTAAGTGCATAAAAATGTGATTGCTTGTGCTGTGAACTATCTTATGTATAAGCCTAACTTATGTACTTAGTTGGTATGCCTTTAATAAATAAATAAATAAATAATCGAGCAAAAACTTATAGTAAGAAGCTGTTTTGAATGTCGTTTAAGAAGAAATTGAATTACTATTGTGGATGTGCTACAGGGTGCTAGATTTAAATAAAATTTGACACTTCACAACTTTTTTATATTTTTTACATTATTAATGTCCCCAATTTGTAATTCTCCAATATACACCTTATTTTTAACCTATTATTTATTTTTTGCTCCTAACAAACGATCTCGGATGAGTCTAAAATTGTCCACGCTCTGCTCAGAACTTAGATGTTAATATAAAACAAATATTTATCTAAAATCTGTAGGTGTCAAGTTTTATAAAAGCGTTAAGAAAAGTCCCCCATAAGTCTTCAAATCACACTCATTGTAATCAAGTCACATAATTATAGGACTCTAGTTGTATACAGTTATATTATTACGAGTCAGGATACACGGATTCCAGAAAATGCCAATATTGGTCTGCAAAAACTTTAGTCACCACGAGTTTACGGTGGCAGCCGTTGATCTCTTTTGGCACTCGTTGCTTGCACAGCCTAATATCTGAAACAGCGTTGTCGAACTGGACGTTCATATGAGCAATTGATTCTTGGAGCCCTTGTATTTCCTTCCTGATCTTCGAAAACTTCTCATCAAAGATATCCCGAATAGCAGCCCTCAGTTCGCTTCGCATGATAGAGGATATCTCTGAACGTAGAATAAAATCTTGACATGTCCCAGATGTATCTTGGGAGGACGTAGAAGGATTTGCACGTCTGAATGTTATATTTTGTTCATCATTTATAGTCGAATCCTCTGTACCAGAAACCATTTTAACTGGTGTTGAATCAAAATTACCATCCTTGCGCTGGACTGAGAGCAGGCGCACATTGCACTCCGGGCAGTTCCAACTTTTCAATTTCTTAGCATAGTTTGTGTTTAGATTGACGCACAATAAATGATAATTTTTGCCGCAGCCTGGTTGGGTACAAGAAATTTTTTCGGTCGATTTGAAATTTTTTTTGCAGCCTTGACATGTATTCATATGAATGTATGAATGTAAGTATGAAGTTAAAAAATACTTAGTATTAATAAAATAAAAATAAAAACAGGAAAAAAATAGTCCTGATAGTCAGGATCGATCTTGAGGACGTCGATTCTAAGCAGTACTATTAAACCGCTACACCAAAAATATCCGCACAAGCCGCTACGAATTTTGCTAAGTGTATGTTCAGATACTACATTTGCGCATTGTGTAGACTCATTACTGTTTTGTTTTTGCCAGTCACTACCCTCTCAGTGAAAAATGTTAGCAATAATTAACACGCATTTTTCGTTAATTTTAACTTGATTCACTGATTGATTTAGCACAAAAACTTGTACATAACTAGTAAAAAACTTCAATACACGCACTGATTCTATTTCTTTTGTGAAACTTTGAACTCTTTACTAGTTTTTACTAATATTTATACGGAGTAAACTATAACGTGACTGATTACAGTTGTATTTTGGAATCAGCTTTCAGAGTCTGAATGTCTATAAATTTCAACTTAAGGTCCCGGCCCTTCGATATTCATATTGCAGAAAATGCTCACAACATTGAATAGAACGACAGGCAGACTGATAAAAACTTTAATAAGGGTTGTTTAGGTGCTGGTGTCGTATTAATATATGTATAAATTTACTTGACAAATGCAGTTATTTTGAAATTATAGACAGACACTTAAATTTTATTTATATGTATATGTACATTTCATTCTGAGCAACGCTTGAAGTTTTCATTATGTATAATAAATCATAAATGTTGATGAGCAATATGTTTAATTAGCATTGCAGTGTTTCGCTGTAACCACCGAAGCTTTGGGTTTAATATCAATTAATTTTGTTATTAGTTGCCTGTATATAGTTTAATTAAATAGACCGAGCTCCCACGGAATTGGGATCTCGATATTTATATCTGTCACGTTACTAAAGTGATGTACTACGAGTATAAGTATTCACCTAACCAATAAGTCGAAATTTATGAGCATTGTTAATTAGAAGCAGTATTAGAAACGTCATTATTTTATTTCCTTTTTAACCGGTTTGACAAGTAAAAAAAAATATCGATCGGGACCTGAAACTCTTACGGCATAGACATCACTATTTACTGTTTTTTCATTGGAGAAATGATTCAATTTACAGTTCGGGAAGATTATTTCTTGCTTTTTAAAACAATCTTTTTTATTAAGTTTCGTGTTTTGATTACAATAATTATAAAAATTGTATAATTGAAAGGTCATTGACACAAAGATGCCGCCAAAACTACGATGTGTCCAGAAGTGACGCAAGAATGTTCACTTGTAGATCACATATTTTTTCCGTATTAGTTTTTGTTGGGGTGCGCTGCAAGTTTTGCACTTTGGACATTTTTAATTTATATTGAAGTCATCTCAAATATAGACTTTATAATTCTTAGTGCGCTTGTACACGACAAGATTTAACTTCTGATTTACTTATCTGTTTGAATATATTAAATAATACATAATAAACATTTACACACTCACACCCCCGCACTATGATTCCCTGTGTTGCGGGTGGCATGGACAAACACAAATATGACATTACAAACAACCTGCACCCGAGAACAAACATTTATCTGTCACATAAATGTTTGCCCCGGCCGGGAATTGAACTCGGGGCTCCTCGCTCGCCAGGCAGGATCTCTACCAACTGGGCTATGGGGTCGTCACCAACTGGGCTATGTCGTCGCTATGGGGTATAGATGTAATATAAAGAACGATGTTTTACATCAGGATCACATAAGGAGGATATGTACGGCTACATTATTAACAAATCCTGTTTAAAAAAAATTAAATGTTTTGCAAAACCAAAAATAAACATGTTTCTAATTTCCTTGTTTAGGCTCTATTATTGAATCAGTCGGAGGGAAATTTTTATTCACGAGTGACATCAAAAGTTCAGCGACCGAGATTCTGCAGAGTCAATTGTTCAGTACCGAAAAGATTAGGGGCGGAATTCAATGATAAAATGTCTGCGTGGCACGCACAGTTGTAACAGAAATTCATCACATCCTTTTATCCTTCCTCACGATATACAAAACTCTCATACTAACTTTTCTTTTATATTAAACTCCTTTAGGGAACTTATTTTGCCGTCTTAGAACTTACTTGCCATAGATATTTAAGGAAAATTTAAGTTTCATGCTGTGTATGATATCACTTATTTCATAAGTTTCAATAAAATACCAATAAATTTAATAATCAGGATACTTATTATATTTATCTGCCTATTAATCCTGCAAAAACATATATACGAGTATGTCTTTACATTATATCTAAGATGTCTTTCTCGGAGGAATAGATTTAAGATAATACTAATGCGGTCTTGTGGGATGTAAAGCACCTATTAGTGTACTTACCAATTGCTTGCGACTAGTGATATTAAAAGTAATTGTTCTCAAAGAATAATAATGATTTGTTCAAAAAACGTGCGAATGAAATTTCAGTAGAATCTGTTTGATCTACGAGAAAAAAGATTCTTAAAGTAGCTTGAGGCGACATTTTGGTTAGTTTTATTTATAATGAAAATCTTAGACCGTAAACAGGTTTTGTAAATGTAATATAAACTTTAAGCGCTGAGCCACTTTGATCTCCAGGGAGTGAGTTATAACAAGGCTTAGATTACCTAAACTAGGTCAACTTAAATAAAAGTAAACAAAGAACAATGGGAACAGCGGTCTCGTACAGTCGCGCAAATAACAAATGCGGTTTCGTGGCAGAATACCGCAAAAGAGATGCAGTGGAATGACAAAATATTTAAGGTAGGCTTCTAGTGAACTGGGGAGCCCTTTGTGCCGTACAAATTACTTTTAAAAGCAATTACGCGGCAATTTTCACATCAAACGCTGTAATTTTGTGTTGTTGTTTTTGTTAATCAATTATAATCTAAGTCTTGCATATTTTGAAAGTAACTGGACCTCCACCTATTCAGTTGAATTCGGACGTTACTCATGTTTGTTGGTCAGGTTTTTCTCTTATCTGAGCTATGTGCTATGTACTTGATGAAAAGGGTTGGTACGCACATATATGTATTTTTTTAAGCTTTATTGCGGGCAGTGGAAAATAATTCAAAAGAAGATAAAAAAAAAACAGCTACAGGAAATAGTTAGTCGCAATTAATATACAAATATAAATAATGATCCCTTGCTTACCGATAGTGTCTTCAGTCCGGTTTACTTTTGTATCCCTATTACGTAAGTATTAACTTATTTGTGTAGTAGTTTATAGGAAAACCAAGTGCAAAAAATTGTCGATGTAATGTTAATAGTCTCCGAATTAAATAACTATGACCAAAGGACATGACATAATTATAAAATTACACCCACTCACATCCCAATCACGCAAAACCGTGTCTATATGTGCTGGATGAACAAGAGATACATATGTTGCATTAAACAAGCGCGCCTCAAATGGCTATAAGATGTGAATGCTTTAAGGAAAATTCGAGCCAACATTTTTAAAAGCGAATTGCTTTGCTACGGAAATACGTTTGAAAAAATTTTTGAAAATTTTTTTTCAAATTTCAAATTTCAAATTTTTTCAAATGTTTGAAAAAAAACGTTTTGAGTGGCAAAATATAATATATGCCACCATCACATCACTGTCACATCTTTTCCTGTCATAAACCTTCAGTGTATCGTTTCAAGGGGTGTACTCCAGTTCACACGTACAAACTCGGCGTCAAAAGCGGGAAGTACTAATCAATCTGTGACCAACTCTGAATACATACATTGAAAATGGACTTCATATCTCTGGAATTGTACAAAATAGTGAATTGAAAATTGGTCAGGAAGATGAGGATAAAATCGCAATAAAACATTCATCTATGAGTATTCTCAAAGAAATGTGTAGTTTAGCAGTCAGTATTTGGCCTGCGAGGCTCATGACCTTTATGTCACATATTCAGATATAGGAACCTAGCAGATGTGATAACGACAATAGACAGATGATGACATGATGATATGGACACTAATGAAAAATCATGACAGTTTTGAACAATGACAAAAGTTGAATTTCGACATTGCTAAATATCATATTGCATTACAGCCCTAATCTGATTTCTGTTTAGAAATGTGGGTCTCAAGCATATATATTTCGTGACATTGCGCTTCCTAACTCCACAGTTTTGACGCTGAAACATGATGACTAATCGTTTTAGAATCTCACAAATAAATAAATAAATAAATACTTTTTAACAGTAAGTAGGTACTATTAGAAAGCACAGTCCATTGTGGTAAGATAACTCCAATTAATGTTATATGAAATTAATTAAGATATTCATTCATATATTATTCATTAAAACAAAAAGCTAAGTTTTGTGAGTTGCCTTGCTGTTTTCCGAAGCAGAGTAAAATGAGGTATAAGTGGAACTGAAATTTCAAAGTTTAACAAATAAATAAATAAATTCTTGACAAGGTTGCTAAAGTACGAAAATGTAGGCGTCATTTCATTCCGGAATGGAGATAAACGGCATAGCATTAGCTCATAAGTTACTTGTGTTGTGTAAATCGCGTACTAGTTGCGAGAAACGTAAATGACAGCTCTTAATGGAACAAATGAAAGCAACGCGACACAGGAAGCGAGAAGCAAAGTTGCAGCGCAACTTCTACTGGGCCGCTTAGTTATGCAACGTGAGCTTCTCACTCCGTAACTTTTGTTGAAAGCCGTCAAGTTACTCGACTTAGGCACGTGTCACCCTAACACAACGCTGCCTTATTATAATTTGTTTACACCCGGTTAGAACCAAGCAGAAGTTGGGATAAGTTTGACTTGGCACCGTTCTTTGCCACTTCTCTAGTGTATGTCGAAGGAAGTTTATATTTGTTAGCAAAGGAATAGTACATAGAACCAATAAAGCTCTAGTAATCTTGTGGATTTGTTTTAGTGTGCATTTCGCTTGTAATAATTTATGCAATTTTGTCCAAACGGTATGTTTACGGTTATTATAATATGTGACGGTAGTTTTGAAATCCGCTAAAAATATAAGTTAGTATTTTAACAATACTTACAGTTACTTGCACAGATTGAAAATCTATTGAATAGAAATAATCTTTGACTTTATAATACGTGGTGTCTGTGGCGTATTTTTTTGCGTAATATACAGAACACAAAGTATCTTATTTATACTAATCTTACTACCAGATGGTGCTCTTAGCTTAAATTAGGCCATTAGTTTATAACAATAAGGTATCTCTTTAATTGTAATTAGGTCGCAGATGGCGCTTCGGTAGCGTGCGTGATTTACGTGTGCATATTTAACAGGAACTCTTTAAACTATGTTAATATAAATAGTTAAGAGTATTGGAATGTTATTACTGAAGAATTATTATACTGAAGAATTTTTATGTAATGGACCTATTATTCAACTTTTTGGAGACTCATTGCGCGTTAAGATTCCTAAGTTGTGAATTTAAATTGAAATATTTCATCATTTTGAAATTAAATGTCAAACACTGTCCGTTGACTAGAAAAATAATAAAATTATTGTAACACCGTTCACCAAATCAATTGGTAATGAAGTCAAGCTTCAAATTTTCCATATAAAATTTTCATATAATTTACATCTGTGACATAACAGATAAAAAACCTTTATATATTATTTGTCTTAATTAAACTGTTAGGTAAAAAACTCAAATTGTGGAAAATACGAATACATTTCAAATATATTTTTTATAATCTGAATTTATATCAAACGCATAAATTCTACTAAAAAGCTGGAAAAACTTAGTTTTCTGCGGTACAATTTAGTCAGACTGCACAATATTGTGTCTGTTTTTAATATGCTCTGGACTATGTTTATGTTAGAACCTGGTCGAACGTGGGTTCATTTTATAGCACAACACCGAATGATAAAGTATATGTTAGATTTTCCATAAACTCCAGTGCAGAGAAATGTAGACCACCCACCGAGCGTACTGATATTTCATTTCCTTTAATACTACGTAGTATCTAGAAGATAAATGTGAGTAGTTTATATTTCTACAGCTATTTCTTTTGCCAACTAGACCAGTTATCCTATATTTTTCATAGTGGGTAACTTTACTGTCTTTATTAATATTTTGAACAATAACAGTTTCGTATGGGAATCCCACTTTCAAATTATGTATTGTATAAATTGAGCATCATTTGTTTTTGTGATTGAAAATGTGATGACTCCTAGAATGTTCTCCATAATGTTATCAAAGATTACCCTTTATCAACTTCAGCAGTAGAACTAAATGTCTTGAAAAAATAATTTGTATCGTAACTCATATTTACAAATAAAGAATCCATGTTAATGTATGACTTGAAGAAACTATTTTTATATTCCACTTTCTTCACATATGGTGAAATGTTTTCCCCACGTGGGGTGTCTGATATTAAACGTTACAATTAATTTATGAATAGTTATTTACAAAGTTAGAGTCATTATGAAATATAGTAATTTACACCCCACGATTTTTTTACCATAATTGAATTATTTTTTTAATAACTTAATTTTTATCTTATTCCATATGAATTCATCATAATTGATTTTTGGACTTCCTATTGGTGAAACACAAACTCTTTATATTTAAAAATTTATTCTATTTTTTAGGTAGGGTTGCTATTGAAGAGTGTTTTTTTTTTAGTTTTTTTTAATATAATTTATTTTCTTAATTTTAGTCTCAAAACGACATCAAAAGTAATTATAATCAATTATAATTTGGATGGTAAACACTTAACCTGCAAACTAATCTAGATATCGTAGTTAGGTCATCCGAACGGAACTATGAAATTATAGTATTGTCATTGGCTCTTGACCTCTGTGCAAATTTTCAAAGTGATCAGACGACATGAAATTGGTGAAAATAACCTTGAAAGATTCCTTACATACATACATACATACATACAGGTCAAGCTAATAAAAGCGTGTTAATAAATCAACATGAATAAATATTAAATAATATATTAAACACTATAACATGAACTATATTGTAAAATATGTCAATTTCTGGTTTTGTTTAAATTTGGTACATAGTACCGGACAACTATAAATTCGAACCCCTATGACCGGATAATAACATTATCGACTGCTAATTTTACATTTCGTGACTTCCAAGTGCCCTTCTTTTGCTTTTCATTATTTCAAACAACCTGAAAATATAAAAAATATGAGTTATAACATTATATAGTTTAGGATAAGTACACAATTTTCTCAAAATAATCTTGTCCGATACTAGGGGATATACTACTTGAATAGATTAAAAGAAGTTTGTCCGGTACTAAGAAATCTTTAATTGTCCGCAAGTAGGGGCACATAGCAATGTAGTAAAATTTCTATTTTAAAAAAGTTTAT
The DNA here is from genome assembly GCA_003671415.1 of Megathymus violae. NCBI lineage: Eukaryota > Metazoa > Arthropoda > Insecta > Lepidoptera > Hesperiidae > Megathymus > Megathymus violae. Next base: position 4,175,495 of record PDGT01000016.1, on the reverse strand, counting down.
TGACGTTTTTACTACTTTTGTAGTATAAATGAGAAAACACAGAAAAAAATATTGACGGTAAATCCTCTCTTGTTGGTGTTTTGTAACTATGTAAATGTTAATCTATGCAATCGATTCCTGCGCAAAACGTCTAACGTCTCACCTGTAAGACGCACCGGTTGAGACTGAGACCACAGGGGCTAGGACGAGGTTTTCCCGTTGAGTTTAACATATATGTATCTAGAGACACGCATGTTACAGGATGCTTTATCACGTTTGGAGGTATTGTGTGGTACTAGGTGTTGTCCGGCGCTAGGGGGATCTCCCCTATGTATCAACTGATAACAAACTCACTACTTTATGACTTGAAAGTTTTGACGCGTAAGTTTAATTTTCCTATATGTACATATACATATGTATGCGTATAAGCCAAGGCGAGTATATTATCTGTAATTCTTGCGTGGAAAGTTCTAGTAGATTTCCCTTGAGCTCTTTACTGCGATAAAAATACAGCTACAACGCAAAAGTTTCTTTCTCGGGAGAACTAAGTAACTTCTCTGCAAATAGATTACGATATCGTAGTTGGACGTTTACCCTTAAGGCATGTGTATCAGCAATTTCTTTTGTGTATTCTTCCTAAAACGTAATATGACGATAATACATGCGTATAATACAAATAGAGTTAATCTCTTGTATATAATTTTCCCACTGCCGTTTCTTTCTGATTAACATGTTGAACGAAAATTTTGATTTTTACCTACTATTATAATTTTACATTTGAGAAAATAAGACAAACAAATGTACTGTTCGAACGAAATGTAATATATCTAAAAAGCGCGTCATTGGTATCTCTTCACTTCAACAATACATAAATTCATTATTTTACCCCGTATCTGCTTCTAATTCATAAAATAATATCTAACTAGAAGCAGTGCACTAGACATTGTTGAAATATTATCCAGAAAATAAATAGTGATAGTACTAGTCACACAAACAAATCACCAGCTTGATGTTAATTTGGCCAAAGTTTGAAATCTCTTTGAATGACAGTTCGTGTGTAGTATTTCAGCACAATTTGAAAAGTTTCCGGTGATAATAAACGTATATTATTAACTACTTAAATAAACGAGTATTAACCCTAAACAATCGAGTAGATAGAAGTCGTTAAGACATATTGTGGATCCACTAAATGGCAGCTTAGATGGATTGAGCCCTAATCCCTCCACCAAACGGCTCTGGAGCACTGTAACGGCAGTACTCTAGGCCTCCTCAATCACGAGAAGAGATGCTTTAGTTCATTAGACTATCCAGCGGCACGGTATTCCTGAGAAGTTGACTCTATTACAACGCAGATTTTTGAAACGATAATTTTTATTAAATGACAAAAAGCTAGACTCAGCTCCGCTTATGTATAGTTAGGTTGTCACAACCATATACTAATTACACAACAAAAATAATATTTATTATTATTGTTCAATTGTTAGTACTCGGATGATTATTGTAACCGATATGTATGCATATGAGCACATAGAAAATAATCTGATACCTACAGACTAGTTGGTTTTAATTTAAATTTTCTCTTGAAAAATATCTGTTTAGAATAACAATAAAAAAGGTATTATTGAAGCAAGTTTAAAAATAATAAAACTAAGAAGCTTACAAGCTGAAGCTATGTCTGTAATTTTTTCAATATAGGGATGTAAAATTTTAATACACAATGGTCATTTCCAGCTGGTTTTTGATACATATGTAAGTAGATCGGGAATTGTCGTTATAAAATACAATGTTAACGGAAACACGTAAAAGCTATATATTGTTGTTACCTTGTGTGTCTGAATTTTATTATGTAGGTAATACGAATTTGCGCAGCGCTGTGGAAGCGCGAAAAAATTCAATCTCATTCCCCGAAAGGCTCAAAAAATTATAATAAATACATTATATTTTTGTTTCGAATTTTATGAAGTCGCTATTCACACGACCCAATTAGATAGTCCTTACACAATATTTTTATAAATTCATATGCATAGTTGATTTAGAAACAGTAACAATCAAAAGAAATTCATAACACGCCTATTCGTTTCATAACACGCCTATATTTTTTTAAGACCTTATTGGAAAAAATATATTGATTGAAATATTGCGTATGTATATGTTTTTGTTCAAATTTTTCTAACAATTTTCTCATATATAGATAGTTTGGGTGTGACCGGGTTCTTACATTTTTAATCAAAATTTACCTTGAACTTGCTCTTCTCTCCTAGTGTACTGGAAACTTTTCCGAATTAAAACAAGTGCAAGTATAGGTGAACCATAATAAATAGAAGGCCTGTATATGTTCGAAAATTATTAGATTTGTAATTTGATTGTTCGGTTTTAGTATGTATGATTTTATAAAGAAGCATATATTGCAAGCGCTAATGTTTTATTTATAGTAAATTTGTTGTTGTTTTAATGTATTTTTAAATAGGGATATTTTTAATATGAAACCTATGTAGTTATGTTCATTGTGATTAGAGACATGGACATGTATCTAATATTAAAAAACAATAGAAAATAAAAGCCCTATTTCCCTACTAAATTTCTCTAATGCTTGTATTTTGTTTATTTTAAAATCAACAGTGGGTCTTTTTACACTTTTTTTTGTGCAAAGGGACCATTGTTACTTGAGACCATGCTAATCTCGTCTGCTCGTGATGCATCCTGTAAAACAATAGACAAGGCTATGGCTACCGGTCAATTCGGTTGCGGGTCGTTCTGTTCTGAACCAGCTATTTTAATCACGACCGTACTCGTTTTGGTCGTAGGGTTATTTAACCTTCAGGTTAGTTACCGACGTCCTTCTAAAAACATCAATAAAATGTTTTTACGTGTTTTATCTGCAGTATCGGAGAGACAGTAATCTGCGACGCTGTCATTACGATCAGGCGTTCTGTCTGCTCGTTTGTCGGCTATTTACGAGTATATAAAAAAATAATGTTTTCTGTGACCAATGAAACGATATGAGTTGATTCTAATACGCACGTTACTTAAATTAGAGGTGCTTACAATAGTTAATAATTTCTGTTAGAATTAAGTTAGAAACAAGTAGTTACCCAAGCATTTGATACTGAATAACAAAGTTTTGCCACTATTGTTGAGAAACTTATTATCTCAAATTGAATATTTCGACAGCGAAATATACGAAACATATACGGTACAAGGATTAATTGTTCACCTATCAGTCAATTATTTATTTAAATATGTTTCCAAAGAATTGCTTGATTAAAAAATGGGCTGAGTTGTTCGGAGTTTAGAAACGAAGAAATACATATAAAATTTGAATTGACCGGGCGCTACGAGACGCGCCAATAAACCAGTAGTCTGGATGCAGTTATTTGCAGGCATTGATAAAAGCCGTTATGCTTAGCATACAGTGTCATTATTAAAGTTTTGCATTTGAACGGCATCCTTAATTTTTTTATATTTTGATAAACCCTAACTTGATGAACCACGAGTCTCTAGTTGCTACAAATCCCTTTATTTTGCGGTGACAATTAAATATATTACAGACTGAGATGAACTGATGGTCAGGGTACTCACTTCAATAAAACTATTCTTCGTGAGACAAAAAACAAATGTAATGAGTAAATTATAATCTAAATGACATGTAACAAGCAATTAGCCAGTTAAGTCCAATTTGTGTCGTATCGAACAAAGTTGCTTTATACAGACGGGGTTTCGCAAACACAGCGCTACAGTCTCGCTTAAGACAAAAGCAAATAACCAGTTTAGGCGGCTCAGGCACTTTACGAGCGGCATATTACGTTATAAAAAATGATAGCGGTGTTCTCAGGAGCAGCCTCGTTTACGAGTTATCAGCCTTCCTGATAACGCAGACACCGTAAGCTGCTAAAAATCCTCCATTATTTGTTATCTTTATATTTATAACTGGTCCTAATTTGTCTCATCAGCCTCGTGATTACGTAATATTGTTTCGTCATCATAATCTATAACTGTCCCACTGTTGGGCTCGGGCTTCTTCTCAGTGTGAAAGGTAAAAACCTACCACGCTGCCGAAGTCTTGTTGGCGTACTTCACATATATTTGTCAACATTATTGAGATCCATATGGTAAGAAGATTTTAACACGATGTTTTCCTTCTCCTTCTGTTAATTAACTTTTAATACGCACATAGTTTGGAAATATTGTAGGTGGTTGCATGGATACGTTTTGATAACAAATACACTATACTCGTATTTAACAACACACACGACCGGGTCAGATAATGTACGTTGGGAAATATAAATATGAGGATATGAAAAGGGGGAAAACAATATTATAGGTCAACTTTAGAATGACTTGACGATGAATGCCATTCGTTCAGCAATACAACAATTTGGTATATATTTGATATTTAAAATCAAAAATTTGTACTTCAATAATGCGGTGGAAATTTAAGAAGTAAATTGACGTTTATATTGTTTGATTGATCTGAATTTTTATGGATTTAGTTGTATTTGATTTAATTGACATGTACTTGGAACTATACTAGTACTTGGAACCGTGTTTTCTTAAAGTCCGAACGGCATACTGTTACAATATATATGGTTAAAAGAAGTTCCTTTAAACTACTATACTGCTCGATAACCAGCTATTCTGACGTTCACATTTCTAGAAAGGGGTATCACGCGACTGTCACATGTTATTCTATACGTTTTTTAACTAAAACATAAAATATACGGCGACATGTCACGTTTAACACTTTCATTCTGAAGGTGGAAATGCTTATCACGACAAAACTTTATTGCGCAATCTGGGTCATTACCTCATAAAATGAGATATATTTTGTTATCTAAAATGATTAACTGTAAGAAATAAGTGACATACGACAAATATTTTGACCTTTGAACTCTAACTCCAGCCTCCAATTTATCAGACATCATACGTCGGATAAGGAAAATAGATACACTAATAAAATGAACATTTCTGATCTTGTTCGACCATTAAGAAAAAAACGATAGTATTCGAAAGTTTCGATCGTAAAGTATTTTTATTACACATTAATATTAAAAAAAATATATCTTATTAAAGAACAATTTAGTCGAAGATTTCCTAAAATCGGACGTAGGATAGAACGGTGGATATTGGGTTTGAGTCGTAGTTGTATGTCTGAAGTCATTAACATGATAAATACCTTAAACATTAGCACGTCGCTGACGCGAACCCATAATGTTTTCTTCAACCAACGCGCCTATAGAAATTTTCACACTAAAAAACCGTTTCGTTTGAACTCATTTAACGTCACACTCGGTCAAAAGTGTGAATAAAATATTCCAAGTCACCTATATTTTTTTGGAATTAAAAAGTGAAACGGCGAATGTTTCATCACGTACATAGTATAAAAAACAATTTGTGGTTTTCTAAACATTTACTGTGAGGGTTTTATGAAGTTTTTATTAAGAGACACAGAGATTCACGAAGAAGATTTAAATAAATCGCGCCATGAACCATTTATAAAATACCTGATAAAAACGAGTAACAATTGTTTCGGGTGTAGTTATTTTTAACGATAGCAACCAAAAGCGAACAAGACCGCCCTTAAGTTCTCTCATACTAATTATTTATCGTATAACATGTCCAGAACACGCTACCGAACTTTGAGTTTGTTCATCATTCTATTGTGATGCAGTAATTTCTATATAATTAGCTGGCCTCTTTACAATATATTAAAATATAATTGGTTTCTGTTTAAAAAATATAAAATATCTTAATATAACTAAATCGCCAGCTGTCAAAGTACCATAGCTATGAAAGTATATTGAGTGAATACGTCCTTAATCGGTTCAAGTTCTTCAAATTCTATACGATTGGTAAATTATTTAGCAATTATTAATTTATTTTGTATAAACTCGATAAACGTTTGGATAAATACTTACAAAATTATAGTAATACCAGCAAATTGCCCTCGCCTTGCTTCGGGAAAACTACGCCTTACATTATTTTTAATTAATTTTTAACTTTTTTATTTATGCACGGATTGCAATGAAACAAAACTTTCGCTCACTGCAATACATTAGTGATAACCAGAACGAAATCGGTTAAGCCGTTTCAGCGATTAGCGGTAACAATGCACAGAAAAACAGACAAAAATTCTAACAACAATTGTTTTGTGTTCTATTGCGTTATTAAAGGCCCGTAATAATGTTTTTTCTCATATATCGTTCGTGTTCAGAAAGCGATCAGTTAGTATTTTATTATCAGTATAGATATATATATCTACAGCTAAAATAAGCAGTTAAAACTAACAAAGAAAATAAAATATATACTCTTTAATTCATTTTTCTGCAAGTTTTTATGATGTTCCAGAAATTTCATTCTTATTACTATGCGCAAACTGATACGGACCTTTCATTGCAGGTTTGGTTCATGTATGTAACCCGTGCAAGATAAATAAATATACAAAAATATTGGTGTTGTTTTGACTTAATTTTAAAGGTGTACACTGAGTTATTCATTTTCTAAACAGCTATCCAGAACATTGGTGTACATCTTTTTATCCTTTTGTTCACAAAGAAAAAAGAGCCTTTGTAAGTGGTCATTTCTGCAGGAAAATGAGAGATTGTCTTATAAAGCTTTAGCCGGAAACTAAAGTCGACGTAGGAAGTTTGTACTCAATGGCTAATGAGATCGTAACGAAGAAGTGACATTTATTGTAGGTTTTCCTAAGATTTTCTCTTTGGAAGAAAGTTTAAGCTTTTTATGACATTAAATTTAGTTCATTTATGATTTTAAACTTATACCAACGCCGATAGTATACATTTTAATCATAACGGGTACTCAGGATTTTTGTGTTTTACCGATATTTCGACTCAATTACACTGTTCATAGCCACCGCGTCTGTAATTGGTTGACGTTCATGTCATTGGGTAAAAACAAAAAAATTATGAATACCTGTTATAGTTAAAATGAGTTCATTACTTGGAATTGTATGACTAAATATCACTGAGATTATTTGAATTTGGTGTAACTATGAGTATCATCTTTTTGATAACTTGATGCGTTTAATGTGAATATTACAAATTAATAAGCTTAATTTAAGTAAAATACGCCGAAGATTAATGAATTCTCCATAATAATGAATTCCTACAGGAAAATTGGCGAGGTGTAACAGTAATCAAATTCTGTACTAAAATAGTTTCTTTGTTCATTCTATAATAAGCTCCATTAGCATTCGTTTTGCTTGTTTTGTATAAACGATAAGAAAAAAGAAAATAATCTGGAGTGCGAGAGTGCCGCAAGGTATCGGCCATTTCTTTACAATAGATTTAACCCGTGTCGAACTAAGTTTAGGGAAACAAACAGGATGTTTAATTTGACGACACTTACATAACTAATAATTATATATAAAATTAGCTAGCTAAAAATCCGGTTTGTTCTAGCCATTTTGAATATACAGAATTTCTTCTATCACAAAATGTGCCTAAACGTGTAATTATCGAATTGCTGCCCAATAAATTTAATTCCAAAAAGAAGTTGAATAGAATTAACAGCACACTGTACAGAGCAGAAAGTACAAGAATGTTTTGACGAATACGAATCAGGAGCGAATCGAGCTTAGCGCGATTTTTTGAATATGGAATGGACGTTCCACACCGCACAAAGACTATTAACGGCAACAAGAAGATTTCGACTAACCTCCTGTAATTGATAGATGCAACAATAAATCTATAGATATGTCAAGGTTCTCACATATTTAGTGTTGGAATATATGTAGACACTTGACAATTTGAATTTGACAATTTGACAATTTGAATATCTGTACTATTTCTTAATTAATAAACATTTTTGTTATTGTTTCACGATAAGGTAAGTAAATCATACACTCATATTAGTCGAATAATTGCATGACGATTTATAGATCTAATAGAGCTGGATACGTAAAGGATTGAAGATTGCGACTTATTTGACTATTGCTGGAATTCTGGATACATCTCCCCGGACAACACTTAGAGCATTTACAACAACTTTTTTCAAATTAATTAAAGATAACTATTATACAAACATTATGCACCATAAAATATCTTATTTAAATACTACAAGCAAGTCGATATATTGAAGGCTCTATGTATTGACAATCTATTTTAACTAAAATGCACTATAGCTAGCATAGTTGAGTGTAATACATCAGAAGTACTAGTACAGCAGTCGTTGTATCAGCCATCATAATCCCAGCGAAACACGTGCATGATGGTAAAATTCTTTACTTTCTTGAATTGTTACCATTCGTCTACTAAAATTGACCGTTAAATATGATATGTAATATGGTTATATATTTATTTATTTTGTATTATTATATTTGGATTTCACTTACAACTGAATGCATGTTTCCTCAAACGTCGACCTTTGTACGGATAAAAGTCTAAGGTTGCAGAAAGATTTACATAAATGGCGGTGTCCCCCGTGTATACCTGGGCCGTCTACTCTACAGATATTGAAATAATAATAATTACCATAATATATAAACGTTTTTAGCCCTTCACATATTTACATTACGAATATGTCTATTACTTTTAGGCTATTACACTCCGTTCAACTTCATGTGTAATTTAGGTAAATTATAATTTCCCATTGTCGCAGTGCCATCATCGACATAACTGCAGTCATTTGTCAAACGACTCACACAGCGATGTAGATGCAATCACATTTGGCTTAAGTGTGTTGTTTATTTTTTGATTATTATCAAAATTGAACCACTAAAACCAGAATTTTACTCTCTTTGAGAAAATTTGTCTCTCGATCAGAATTTTTTTCATATTTTCAATAATCTTATCAAATTCTATTTCAGTCCGGTTGATCCGAAGAAAATCGAATCTAACATACGAACAGACAGACACGCGAGTGATATTATTAGTTCCATTTTATTTTCTAAAAACTAGTTTTGTTTAGATTTTGACAAGAAATGCACTAAGTCAGTCTTCCATTTTACTGGACCAATTCCTTCTTGAATCACCGGTGCAAGTTTCTTCTCTTCCAAAATAACTACTATGTTTTATACTTTTAAACTAATTAGTTAGTCGAATAAAAGTACTGTAATACAAGTAATAAAAGTGTAAATAAATTCACCCCGTTAAGCATATACACGTAAAAATAATACACAATATAATATTTACATATATACAATGTTAGGTTGTGTTTAGGTATGTACAAACGTCTTTCGAGGCAGCGTTATGCTTGCGGGGAGTCCTCCCTACGCGTCATTTTATATGTGGCGCTCAGAGATTGGAAACCAAGAAGATGTAACCTTGCCGAGGGAAGAAGAAGAGCGGAAGTTCCATGCTCGACACAATAGCGTGGAAACAGCGACTAGCCCAACATAGAACTGAGTATTGGACTGTCGACAGGCGGCATAGGTTGCTAACCTTCTGGCAGTCTTTAGTGGCTTCTCTAGATTCAGAAAGTATTTGTGTCGTATAGTTCTAGTAATTGTGCAATTTATTCATTAATAAAGATTTAATTTCGGCAACGACATTTTGTTTAACGTAACTGCATGTATAAACATTATTAAATATTATATTAAACCAGGTAAATCGAAACGGTTAAGGCCCGACGGGTTGTGTCGATTTTAACAGATTGACAACTTAAGCAACATATGCACACCTAAGACATTGTATTTCATACAAAGTACAGTATAGTCAATTTGAAAATACGTGTAACAACTATTAGAAGAAAAATCAAGCATATCATTTACATAATAATTCACGCGCCTAGTTAATGTTGTAGTGGTTTCAGCACTTCAAGATAACATAAAAGTAGTTTTTATCACAACAAAATAACATTCACATATGTTTTACATTACTCTGTCGTCCCGTTTGCGTTAATCTTTATGTTCTTGCAACACAAAGACGGAAATAATTTTATGTGACCTGGATGCAGTGGAACTTAATCGTCGAACTATTAGTAACAATGCCGAAATAGTTTACAATTGGTGGTGGTATATAATATTTGGTGAAAGAACGTGTTAAAAATTTCATTTTGTAGGAGTAAGGAAATTTCATAATGATCTCGAAAATGCGTGAATTTCTCCAATCTACCCGTAGCCAGCGAGGTGCTTTATGGTCTTCATTCCTTTCATTCAAACAAGAGATCCGATTCCGGTAAGCCAGTTATGAGTTGTGATGATAATAATTGTTCCGAAAGACGTTGTTCTACAATATAAATCACTTAGGATTTGACATAAAGCTACAATTTACTAATAATTATCTACAGCGCCGTTTACAGTGTCTTAGTATAGCTATTGTAATATCCGGTGTTCCTTGTGGTATCCACATTATGGGACACTGAAAAGTATCACTCACGCGCTCCCTACTACACAGAGCAACGGCCGTTGGCACGCGTCCGATCCGTATCATGTTCATCACAAAACTGACTCTGTTCATCCTAAGACTCTACAACTACTCCCTCCACCTATTGACTCCAACCATCTTTTCTACCGGTATACACGAGACAATGTTTTAACTCTATCGAAATGTTCTTGCTACAGATATAGGATTTGTATAGCGAAAACATTCTAAGTCAAATATAAATTATATTGTTTAACATGAAGTCGTTAAGTCTCATGAAAATAAAACGGTAACTAACAGAGGACAATTAACGATATACATACTGAAAATTTAAATACTTAAACTTACACATGTCAACTTCAAATATTTTGATTATAACAATAGAAAACTACAAGCAGAATTTTGTAGCGTCATTTACATGGACTGATAGCAAATAAAATTTATCCGAAATATACTATGTAAGACCATAAGAATTGTAAACGTACGTACATATGTAGGACCATGCACAGTTTGATAAATACTTTGTATTATATGAGAATTACACGAAAAAAGTTACTAAACTTAAAGTAGCGCTTAACCGTAAGTATTATATGGAATATTAGCGAAGATTCAGCAATTAATAAAAAAAGAAAACAATAAACCACACCATAAAATGGGAGTACTAATAAAAAGTACATTGAGTACTTTAGGCAATCCTTATTATCTTTATGCGTTGTGCACATGGATATTGCATATACGAATTATATTACCTACGTCAACAATTATGCTATAGATTTCTGGATAGATATCTGGATAAACCCGAAATCACTCAACTCATTAGGGGCTTCTCTTAAGACATTTTTCAAGTCCTCAGAGGAGCACTGTAATCTTTTAATTAAGGCAGCATCGGAATATACCGCTCCCTCAATCCCGTCACCAACTCCGGAGGCCGAGGAACGGACGTGGCCTCCTAGGTCCCCCCAACAAACTATAGTCTGACCTGGAATGCCCGTTGGCAGCCCATAAAGAGTCAGAAGTGCTCGCCACTTCCGATAGTGCTCATCCACAGGATGACAGACAGGATGGTATGCACCTAGGTCCCACATAACATGGCTAAGCTGTTGTTTGCATAAGCATTTACCACCTCCCTCTTGCGTGTCCCCGAAGGGTAGTCCTATCTCCTTCCTTGGGGCAAAAAAAGCCACGGATCATTCAGCTGTCGAATACGGAAGCATAGAGTTCTCTCGACAAGCCTGCAACAACAAAATACCTGCAATTGATGAGTGTGCGAGTGACTGCGATTGTTAATGAGTGTTGGAGTGTATTGTTAACAAACACTTAATATAATCTTTGAGGAACCATTTCGGGGTTTTTTCGAACCCGTGAATCCTGATACGTAACTATATCTCAAACTATGAATTTAAATGAATTTTCTGTGATAGAAGATAATTCCTTCTATGGCAGAAATCATACCTGTTTTAGGATGTTAATAAGAAGTTGTACAAACCATTTGCGTCACATTTTCCTGAAGGTTTGTAGTTTCTACATTGAGTTATTTGATATTCGCGTCGAAATTGGGAGTATAAAAGGGGCTGAAGACGGATCATTCAGCAATTTACATATAACTGTTTTGAATCTGCGCACAATCCAAAAGAAATCAGTACCTTTACGAGTATATTTCTAAAGTGTATGAGTATACTTTGCGTCACTTACATGTTGACTGATCGAAACAAATATAGAAAGTATACAGGATGTAATCGTTAACTATTTCGTATTTGTAAAAGATTATATATAAAACTAACACTAATATACACAATGTATATATACCCAAAGCTGTTTAAAAATTGGTATGGTACAATAAATAATTTGATTGAGACAACACTTTTATCAATTTTTTTTTTTTTTTAACTAAACTTTATCTATAATTTGTTTCTTATCTAGGGAAAGTTTTAATATCGTTTATATATACATAGTTTATAGTTTATAGTTAATATCGATTTATAGTTTTTTAGTGATAACATTTAGAAAAAGAAAACAAATTCGCGACATTTAATCATTAAACTGTATAAAGATTAGTTGAATGGTTAATGAAAACTCAAAGTAGCCAAATAGGTTCCTTGACACGATCCTCATGACGGGGTTCGCCGGTATTGGTTTCAGTAAGTTTAATATTAGGTGCATTTGAATATATCAGTTGAGCTCCATACACATTAATATAGGAAAATCGAAACACCAATTGCTTTAATATACATTGACTGACATATACTAGGGTATGACCACATAATATATAAGGCAGTGAAAAGAGTTTTGAACATAATTAAAATGTTGAACGCTGGTTACTTTTCATAAAAATAATTGACTTAGAAACCTTGATAATTAAAAAGCGATTTTTACTTATCCTAACTCGAATACCGACCGAAAAATTAAAAGAAAGATTTCTTAAAGTAATTATTCTCGAATAAAATTAATCAAACTTTCTAATCCAAAGGGTGCAGGTTTTTTGCTAAGATAAATCAAACTTTTTTCATTAAATTTACCGTAGTATTCGGTAAGTTCTTTCTTTTCTTAATGCGTAGGGAAAAGGGTTTTGATTTTTATTACAAAGGTTCACAGGACATTAGAAGAGTTGCTGTCGTTACGCTTTTCATTTGATTTCCAACATTTTTTATTAGTTTCACTTAAACGCCAAAATTTGACTTGCATTAGTTATTGGGAAGGTAGGTACTTGTACTATAGAAATAATAAAAAAAATAATGATGTTTATCTGATTTTTTTCAAGATGATTACAATGGTTCATCAATTTGAATTGACTTTGTATCGTATGGAAATCTATGCGTAAAGATCCACTTAAGTCACACCCATGAATATACTGTCCACTTTGTTTCAATTAACTCATGACTACAATTTTAAACAGTAAAAATCGAATAGTGCCTTATATGGCAAGTATAATTGTGCCTCAGTAATGTTGGTAGCAAATACAAAACGACAACTAAAATTAGCAGATAATATAAAAGTAAATAATTGATTAAATGAAATTGTAAATTGTTTAATAATTAAACATAAATTTGATTATGTTGGCAGCACAGTGTGTTGTAAAATAATTGTGCTATACTGGCAACATTTTTCTCCTTCTCCATCTTTTTTCTCTACAGCCTTGTACGGACAATTTTAATTTTAATAAAAATACAGTCCACTTTAAAATTGCATTTTATTTAACATGCAATTTGTGTTCCTACGAGCCGGATTCAATTCTGAAAAAAATCTGAAGCAGTTCTGTCTTTGCAATGGTTAGCAAAGAATTTTCCACGGCAATATTCGACAAAATTATAAAATACGACTATGGCGTATTCTATGTATTTTATTTTATTTTTATTATGTACGCACGGGACATATAGCTGACACTGATTTCGTCGAAGTTCGTTGAACACAACAAAACTGCATTTTTAATTACTTTTTCACTTCAAATATCAAATTCGTTAATATAAACATGAAAAAGGAACAGACCTAGAATCGAGACCTGTGATGCACCCATTACAATTGAATTTGGCATTATTTACGCTAACACATTAAATCCTACCCTTCAAAAAGGACGCGATCAAATTGAGAGCATTGTACTTGAATCAGTAGTGACTAAGCCTAAGAAGTAGTGTTTCGTGCTCAACATAATCAAACGCTTTATTTTTGTTTCATAAGCTACATTAATTTCATATACTAATACGTTAATTTCATACACTAAAAATGTATAGTATTTTAAATTGTAAAGGCTAAGCTTAAATATACTTATGTTAATTTTACAATAAACGACCTCTTTGTAAATCCTATTGAGTCAAAGTGTTTAATACTATCACCACGAATTAAATCTTCTTAATGAGTAGATTATTATTATACGTCTTAATGAATAGATAAATTTCGTATAATAAATATATTTACTGTCTTGTACGTGATAAGTAATAAATTTTGTTGGAGCAAAAATTAAGAAATAAAGAATATGGGAAGAGAAGAAAATAGGAATCTAAAATCAATAAAACACTCATGTCAAAATTAATGTAAGCACGAAACATAAAACAAATGTAAAACATTGGTGCTACTGAGGTATACATAAATAATAATTCCTAAAATCGCAGTAAAACAAACTTCGTGAAACAAAATATTCAAAAAGCTTATAAGTTGCATATTGTAACAACTTGTTGAGGAGATTGTAATCAAAAATTTAATTAAACCTTTTGCTAAATTTACTGGTCACCGTAGTGGCCTACATGTTGTGGTTCAATATGAGTTTGGTTAAAATGTTTGCTTTTGTTAGTTTGCTGTTAATGTTTGCTTCCATAGCTGTGAAGTTACTGTTTTCATAATTTAAATAAAGTCTGTTTACAGCATAATCAAACTTTTTTTTTAGTTTATAAATGAGCGGTAGTCGAATTTATACAACGTTATTGTAATATACGTAAAATAAAAAAAATCGGTCTTAGAAACTACTTGTAAGTATCCTTGGCTTCGGTCGAGGAAAACCTCATGATTAAACCTACACACCTGTGAGTTTTATATAATGTCCTTAAAGCTGTGAAGGCCATTATGACTATGGCATTACGACTAAAAAAGCATAAAAAATATCCACTAATCTTTTAATACTTCCATACTAGCTTATCCTAAATATTTGCTTATAATATAAGGAATAAATAAGTTTTAACTTTATCTGTTTGGAGGTTTATGTGTAATACCGGTTCAGAAGGCAGACAAAAATAAAATTAAATGTTTTGGCGTCTAAATCGATAACAAGGCTTAATTAACATTTTAAATATTTAATGTAGGTAGATACGAATTCGATCGGGTTACAGTTTTATTATAAGGCAGGTTTACTTTAACACAATAATGATCGGCAATTCTTTAACGTCTAATAATATAAGGAGTTTGTACATATACATAATTACACAGGAACATTACCACCTGTGCAACTTATCATTACCACTTCATATCGCCATTTTAATTTTCTTTGGTCATGGATTGAATTTAAAAATTAAGCAAAAGCTATTCTATTATAATTAATTGCAAACATTTTATACTCTAATTAACAAAGGGTATCTCTGTACCCGGTTCATTTCGATGACGTAAATCATACTTGTTGTAACCCTAAAAAAAGTGTAAATACGTTTTTAACTTAATGTTAATCACAATAAAAAATTGCGTCCGCTGGACTGGGTCTCATATTTTTATGACAAAAAACAACATTACGTCACTGATTTGAACAAAACTCGTATTAACTTTACTGTAACCCTACGAAAAATCGGTGACTTTGATATTTTTTTAGCTTACAACTAGCTGTTTGTTAACCCTTGTGGCTTACGCTATTCTTGCGGTCAGGAAAATTAAAAGCTATAAAGGTTACGAATGTTGGCGGAATTACTTTTTTTGCATGCAATCAGTTACGTTATTTAGCTGATTCTTCAGACAAATTTCCAGATATTGACTATATTTTATAGAACTCACTTACTAGATGTAAAATAGATTTTATTTAAATAATAATTGAAGCTAGTGAATTTAAGACAGAAACATAAAGCAAAGTTACGAGATACGAGGCAATACTTGTCAACGAATATTGGTATGCTCTTAGGTGGAACAGCAAAATAAGTGAAAAAATAATTCGAAGTTATTATGCAAAGTAAAGCAATAAAAAAAAGATAAATAAATAATATTAATATTGTTATCAATAATAATAATTATATATATAATAATAATAAATAAATAATAATAATAATATAATGATAAATAAATAAGCAATAAAAAAGTAGACCGCCTAACAGAAACTGATAAAGAAGGTCGATAGTGGGAGGCAATTTTTGAGATATTTGATGTTAGTTTTTTATGGCAATTTTAAATAATAATAATTTAATTATTGTGTATGACCTTTTTTTTATCTAATTTAAGTTTTATATTAATTTTGTTTGTGTTTATAACTTTGTTGATATTATTTAAAAACTAATTATAGTGTTCTCTTTATAAAAATATTTTCTCTTTATAAAAATATCTCTTTATAATAATATTGAAGTTGAATTTTTGGAATGATTATTTAGCAGTCAATTCATTGCATGAATTAAATTTTCTTGATTTCACGGAAGTAGTATGTCGGCAACGCCAATAGTTTGAGCAGCATTGTCGAACATAGCGTGGGCGTATAATTGTTTAACACTTTTAATTAATTGTTAACAAATACTTCACACTGGGCAAACGAAACAAGTAACAGTTTCTATTGCGGAGGAACCGATCACTTCGACCGCAGAATGTAAACTGTGGCTCCATCCGGCGTCACTCCACTAGCTAGGCTCTGTTGTAGCACGATGTTAACCGAGTATCGACGTCATCACGCATATTATATTCATATTGTATGGCGGATATTGTCTCAGCTATCTCGAATATCAACCACGACTTAAGCCGTATTGATAGTTGGGCTAACTAGTTTGGTCTCAACATTAAAGTACGCAAATCGCAAGCAATAATAATTGGCAGCAGAAACTATCGCAATTTATTGAATTTATCGCAATTGCCGTCAGTGAACTTGGGGGGATCACTATACCCTTCACTGATGTTGTCAAAGATTTAGGTATTATTATAGACTGTAATATCACGGAATGCCCAGATCAGTGAGGTTAGTCGCAGTGTGAACTATTAATTCTTTCCCTGAGATACTTGAAGAGTTTGCTGCCCCTGAAAACTAAAATTTCCCTTGCCCAAACATTAATTCAGCCCCTTATAGACTATGCTGACGCCTGCTATCTGGATTAAACAAACTTGAGCGATTGTAAAACCTTTGCATTCGTTATATTTTCAGTATGCGTGAATTTGACCATATTTCTCAATTTCACAAAGATCTCAAGTGGCTTCCAATACGTTTTCGCAGATTTTTTTTCGATTTCGTGCCTCTTTTTAACGTTCTCCGCTGTCCTACTGCTTCATCCTATTTGCGAGAGCGCTTTAGCTTCGCTCGTCCATCAATTACTCCTTGTAGAACCCACCTCAAATCCTTACTCAAGTTCCCTCCACATAAGAGTTCCTTCTTCTCCCACTCCTTTTCCGTGCATGCAGTGAGACTGTGGAACTCGCTCTCGCATAATATTAGAGATAGTAAAACTATCTTCGTATTCAAAAGACGTGTCAAAGAGCACTATATTTCTTTAGCTGCGTAGTTATTTTGTTTTATCTTTCTATAATGTCCTGTTGGTTTACACTTTTTTTGTACTTTAAAATACTACTATCATTTCTTCATTGGTATTCCTACTTTTATTATACATATGTATTTATTTATGATTGGTTTTACGCATGTAATATATTATTATTATTTAGTCTACACTCTACAGTCTCTACAGTCTACTACTGTCTAGACATAACGCTCTCGTCTTAGGTCTACTGGAAGAGATTTCATAAGAAATAAGCAGTTATTTTGTACCATCCTTACTTGATGTCTTATCTGTACAATATTTCAATTTGTGCAAAAATTATTAAATAAATAAAAATAATTAAAATATATAAATTATTTTTTTATATAAATATATAAAAACCTCATTAAAAATTATGTAAGTATATTTAGATAAATTATAAATATCATCGCGATATGAAAAATTGTTAATAATTTTATAATAAGTTTTTATTTATATGTTCTACAAGCTTTTGCAATAAGCCGTGAAATATCCAATGCAATTTCCAAGTCGAAAGAAATAAACTAAATGTACCATAACTACTTCTTATAACAAAACTATTGTTTTAATTAATGAGAGCTCAGCAAAAGTAAGATATTATATATATTTTAAAACAGAAGCTTTTATTGAGAATATTTTTAATTATTGTCTTTCAAAAACGTTTTTATTATTTTCATTGATGTTGCTCAATATTTACTATATAATATGGCTGTATTTAATGAGTAGAAACAACTTTAAATTTAAATACTAAATAATTCTAAAGTAGTAATGAACGATCTTTATATAAGTACGTAATGTGTAAAATACTTAATCAATATTTGCTTAGTGAAAACGAAATAGTAACTAGAAAACAGACTACAATATGTGTTTTGTTCTAATAATATAGATATGGTCGTAATAAATAAAATGACAAATATCAGCAATTCCCTATAAAATTATTTACTTTCCTTTTTGGCCCTTTAGTGAGACTGAAATATAAATTGAATTTATTGAATGTTCTGTTTCCACTGAATATTTTAGAGACCGATTTCACTTTCAGATGTGCAAGAAAATTATTTATGAATGAAAAATAACATTTTTATTTATACCCAACGAACCATAGTGATTGGTGATCGTTCAAATAAATTCAAATGTCATATTCAATTGTAAGTAAAATATAGCAACTGAAATAACGCTACATTGGGCTTATTCTGGAAAACAATGTAGAATTATATTTAATTTTCGATTTGACCCAGGTTTACGCGATTTTAAAACAGAAACATGGTTTAATTTATTTTCAGCTACCAAATAGCACTACTCTTTTAGGCGTCTTAATACTCGTGGACAGGTAAGTACACTTAAATTGTGTAGCATCATAGATTAAATATGAGAGAAAATATAGGGAAATAAATAATTTACGTGTACATATTAAGTAAAAAATTATTGATTAGTTTATCTCAAAACGAAACACATTGCCTTTATGACATAAATTGTAGATCATCTCCACATCGGCCCCAATAATCTTTTATTAATGGCGCACTTTACCGCAGATGTAACATTGCAACAATTATATAGGCCACTCAATTTTGCCAGGCCTTTCTAAGTAAGTTTTTCTTCATATTCTTATAGTAATTCTTCATAGTAAGAATATATGCATGTTTTTCTCCATTTCATACTTAAGACTAGCAAATCCTATCTCGCTTCTCTTTGGAAAATGATACTTATCTGCATACACGCGTCAGCGTTTTAGAGCTGGAAACCACAGTACAATGAATTAAGTGTGTTATTCAAGTTACAAGTAAAAATTTGCAATTTTTAAGGGTCTTTGAATATTGTGTAGTGCTTCCACATTATAAAGTTTAAAGAGTTACGAAACAACGAGTATATTTGAGGGGTTGTTAAATGATCAAGACCTACGATATAGTTTCAACGTTATAATATTCCCAAGCGACATGGTGTGGTCAAGTAGCACCCGTTATCATAATTCAAATAAACTGGAAATGCAGTGTAATTAGAAATTTGAATAAACTTTGGATAAAAACACAGAGACAAAAATTTTAGATTATGCTGTCAGAAAAATTATGTAAGGAACTCAGTGGCTCATAATTTTTGTATTATTTGATATTTTTTATATGTAAAACAAAATAATATGTACTGTTACAAACTTCAAATAGCGTGACCCAGATCTCGAAATCTATACGATGTATCTTAAAATCAATCAATCAGATAAGTTTAAAATTTTGGGTAACTTTGGCACTTTGGACCTATCATGATTCTTAATTTTTTTTTGTTGTGGACAATATCAAAACCACAAACAATTTAAAACACAAATCTTTTCGTTGCTATCTCCGTAAACACTTTTTGACTGTATTGGGGCGGCTTGGAATACTACCCCAATCCCATGCTGGCAGAATAGGGTGTCGTAAGAGCCGACAGAACCAGCCTGCTTGGTGGTAGGGCTTCGCGTATGGATTATATTGTCAGTATTATTATTAACTCATTAATATTATTAGTGGTATTATTATCTTTCCGTGAAGCCTGCCTGGCTAGCTACAACCCTCCTGCTTGAATCAGCCGCCAAACGACTCGTCGTGTTCCGGCTGGGGGCTTGAGAGCCTTTACATTCATTCACTCTTTCTAACCTTCTTCTCATTTTCTGTCCGAAAACGCATCAGTGATACCTTCGGTCTTGCTGATGTCCATGGGCGACGGTGACCACTTACCATCAGGTGGCTCGTCTGCTCGTTTGTCGGCAATTAACATAAAAAAAACACTATACAAAAAACAGTTAAGTGTCATACTTATTCATCTGTCCTTTCAAAACGAAAATAACGTGTATTTGACGAGTAATTTTGCAGAGATATTGAATTTAAGTTTTCGAGGTGAAATACTCAGATTTTAATGCAAGATGAGCGTCATTATACTAAAATATTTTTTATTTATAGAAAAATATACAATACATAGGTTACGATTATTTTTCCTTACAAATTGCCAATTTGTACTTATTGTAGTACTAAGTTTTCTTAATATATGCTAAATTTGAATAAAATTCAGGGTACCTTTGACAGTGTCAATATTACCCAGATCAAAAAACATAGTGAAGGTAACATTATCAAGCATGATTGTATTTTCTTACGAGTTTCTACGTTTTTTTTTAGAAAATAAATATTTTCAGATTATCACCATGCCGAGAAAATCCAATATTGTTAAGCCTGGGATAAGAAAATATGGTTTGAAATCTCACTATGCGCAAGCAATTTAAGGAGAAAAGAGAAGAAGAGTATTTTTCTGATTAAAACAATGTGCCATTGTCTAATATTGCTAAAAATAAATTTGTATCAGTTGAAGAAAATTATAGCAATAACTAAATAGAAGACAGACTGATAGATATATTTGAAAAAGTAATTTAAGAAAGACGCAGAGGAAGACGAAGTAAAAGACTATCTGTTTAATCTGTAATAATCTTAATCTGTAAATCTGTATTAAAAACTATCTGTGTTCTATACATATTAATGAAATTAGCCTAAATGGGACCTCCAAAATATCTGAACTAAATTCATAGTTAATTCATGGACATTGTTCGGGCTTGTAACGAGTTCTCTGGAACACAGTTACAAGTTGTTTAGTTTCAATGAAGTTATTGGCTGTGAAGGAGCTACCTCGAATCACAATACGCATTGTTATATTATTACTGTATTGTTATTAATACGGTGTTAGAGGTTTTATTCATGAGTTTTAAGAAAAACTCTCCTGTTCATCCTACACAATGGTGATCAATGAACAATAAATAAGAACTATTCACCCAGTATTATTCTAAAGCTAGGTTTTCTAGCTTTGACTATGTATTTAACTTAAATAAAATCAATTTTAGCCGTATTGGGGCGGCTTTAGAATGCTACCCCCAATTCCATGCTGGCAGAATAGGGTATCGTAAGAGGCGACAGAAGCCAGCCTACTTGGTAGTAGGGCTTCGCGTATGGATTATATTGTCAGTATTATTATTACCTCATTAATATTATTAGTGGTATTATTATCTTTCCGTGAAGCCTGCCTGGCTAGCTACCACCCTCCTGCTTGAGTCAGCCGCCAAACGACTCGTCGTGTTCCGGCTGGGGGCTTGACAGCCTTTACATTCATTCACTCTTTCTAACCTTCTTCTCATTTCCTGTCCGACAACGCATCAGTGATACCTTCGGTCTTGCTGATGTCCATGGGCGACGGTGACCACTTACCATCAGGTGGCTCGTCTGCTCGTTTGTCGGCTATTAACATAAAAAAAAATAGTGAAATAATTTTTTCGAGCTTTTGGTTTCAAAGTTGAGGAGCCAGTTATATAATGTGGCTATCAACTCTTTCTTAGCTCGTAATACGTCAGTGATGTCTATGTACACTTTGAAGACAAATTAAAAGGTGGTTCGTTCGCTTGTTATCGATTGTTGAATCGATGACTACCCAAAGTACTGGTATTTTATTGCTGAACCGTTTATTAATCCATCTATAGTTGTTTATCTCGTAAGCGAAGTGAATGGTTCACTTCTTAAAAGGTACTTCGTTGTATCAATATTACGAATCAGCATTCACAGCAAATTTAAATTTACTTTTAAATGTTAACATTAAGACAATGTATTTCGATTATTAAAGTTAAATTATTATTGACATTATTATGTGAAGTTAAATATGTTAAAGTTAAGTATTTCACAGCTTTTGTAATTAAATTCCGTAAAAGTTATTTTTCTCTTACTTTTACCCTTCACTCTTACACATATAGGTTAAATATCTAAGAAGTTACGTCTTACAACGGTTTTTTTAAATATTATTATTATTATGTAAGTAAATGACTACGGTGGTAGTTTAGTGATTTGCTTGTCGGTCTTCCGCAGAAGAGACCTTAGTTCGAATCCTGCACGTACCTTTCATCTGTCAAATTATGTTTGTATTACAAATTAATTATTGTTAGCTTTGGTGAAGAAAATAATCTTGAGGAAACCTCGTGAAGTTTATCAATCAGCGTTCGGCCATCATGGTGGACTATGGCCTTAACCTCTCTCATTGTGAGAAAAGAATGGAGCCCAGTGAGACAATTATGGCATCTAATTAATAAATGAATGAAATATATTGGAAATGTAATTTAAAGTTCTTTCGACTCGAGATATATTTTTCCAAAAAGAGCATAGTGTAACGTTAAAATTAAAGATATAGATATTTTAAGAAGATTTAATGTATTTAAGACTTTCTGGCGGTTACAATGACTAAAATACAGTAGTTACAAGATTAAGAAACTAAAGAGAAGGTCACTTGTAAGTAAGAAGGTAAGCCCGTCGCTTCTTTGGCGGGCAGCGCATGAAGACCTCGGCGACTGGAGCGTGCGTTTAGGGCGCACGAGACTACCGGAGTCCCCGGCGTTCAGCGCACGGAAACCTCGGCGACTGGAGCGTGCGTTAAGGGCGCACGGGACGATCGGAGTCCCCGGCGTTCAGCGCACGGAGACCGCCTTAACCAGGCGTGCGTTAATACGCACGAGACGCGTAGATTGTCTCGTTACGTAATTGTGACTACACCCGCGACACTGTTCCGATAGAGACTTTTAGCATGAGACTCTTTCAAGTAACCACTGTTGCGACCCACACGCGAGAGAGACTGCTCCGTATCGTAATTGTAACTTCACTCGTGAGACTGTTCGTGTCGATATCCAAGAGTTGCGACCCATACGCGAGAGAGACTGCTGCAATCTCGTCACAGCTCGCCTTTTATATCTCACATTTTCTCCAATGATTCTCTTACTATGTTCTATTTACAAATTTAAAATTTCTATTCAGCCTTAATAAATAAAATTACCAAAAAGGATAAAAATTATACAAGTTAAAAATAAAAGTAATCATGATGACAATAATTTAGAACATTTGTCAAACATTTGACAAGAATAACAAAACATTTAACTAATAAAATATATAAAGAAATTACAGAATAAATGGTTAAAAGATACAGGAAATTATAAAAGAAGTTAACCAAAGGAGTACTATAAGAGTTACAAACTATGCGAGTGCCAAAATACTAGATATAAAAACATGTAAGTATTGTAAATACTACATATATTTTTTTTTTTTTAAATAACATAGTTTCACGCAAATATGAGATAAGACGCGTGTTTCTCATTCCTCACGTAATAAATCTTCAACGGCACCTCGTCTCTTGATTTATTCTATCGATAATCCCGACTTGAGTAGAAGTTCGAAGCTCCCGTATAAAGTTTAATGTGTGAAGAACATAAAACCACTTATAAAGGATAGGTCCCGCTGACAAACTTACACAGTGAAAACCTTTTTCTTATATTTGCGCTCATGAAGTTTTATCGTCGGTACGTGTGATCGCGTCGCGATATAATTTTATCTACATATACTAATAATAATATTGGAAAGAGCCCAAATCTATACATTATATATTTTTTAACAATTTTTATTTAGGTACGCTTTGTTAACACTGCTAAGAGACTGCACTGCTAATAGAGGTAAAAACATACAATTTTAGAATTTCTGTCTGTTTGATTATTTGTCTATTAAACAACGTATCTTCCTAAAGCTACTGCATGGATTTTGGAATATACTTAGACTTAATCTTGTTTAATCCCAGGAAATGGATCTATTCCCGCGGAATAGGAAATAAAAATTAATATAAAAATTGCATTAAGAGGTTAGTAAATTAATTTTTAATTGCATGGCAGCAGTTAGCATAATAAACTAAAATGTTGCTGATTGACAGAATTAGAAAACTCATTTCTAAAACAATACGCGTGCTATTTTTAAACGTAAGGCGTAGGTTTTGCTGTAACGAAGCGAGGGCGAAGGGAGAGTTACTATTTCTATAATAAAACGTATGAAGGCATCTATTTTCTCATTTACTAAGCAATTTCAAAGAAAACTACTATCCCCAACTCAAAAGTATTCATATTCGGTTATTAGCGGCTGCGGCATGCCAAAATGTAACCGCAGATTTTAATTTCGCCTCGTGTAGTTTAATTTAGTTCAACATGCTTTCTAGACCAACTTGTATATTAAATTTACTAGTCAAAAAGAGGATTAAGTATAATATATTATTGTAATTAAACTTTATTAACAACACACTTAGTCCACTCAGTTATTACTAAGAATAATATATTCTTTAAAATATACCAGAATTTAATTATTCTTTAAAACATACTAGCTGGCCCGACAACCTTGTTTTGCGACATATCTAAATATGAATAAGTTTGCTTTATATATATATATTATAATTTTAAAATAACCGCTTTTTACTACATGCTTATGAATGTATATACGGTACATATACCAAAATAACATTTTTTTTCAATTTTTGTCTGTCTGTCTGTTTGTTCTGGCTTATCTCTGAAACGGCTGGACCGATTTTGACGGGACTTTCACTGGCAGGTAGCTGATGTAAAAAGGAGTAACTTAGGTTACTTTTATTCTTACTAAATAAATTTTTTGTTAAATTCCACGTGGATGAAGTTGCGGGCACAGCTAGTATTAAATATAATTATTAATTGCTTTATAAATTGTTAATAACTCAATAACAAAACAATCACACACACACACACACAGAGCCAGTGTTAAAGCACAGCTTGAGGGTAAAGGAAACTTGTTCCGACTAGAAAGTTATAGAGCATATTAAGAAGCGGATTTTTCTTTTATTTTGGTGGCTTGCAAAGTTGCGGTTTAGCTTTTGGTGTTACGCAGGGTGATTTAACCATTAACTACACAGTAGTTCATTTGCTTGACTGTCAACGATTACAAGGATTTAACTAAATCAGTTTGTTGTGTAATTGAAAAAAGTATGCATTTGTGTGTAATTTCATAAAAATGAGTAATAATGTTACATCACTTTAGGTATGATTAAATTAATTAGTATAGGATTTAACACAAAATTCCACACACACGCTATTCTTTCATGAATAACTTTGTAATGCATCTTTTAGATTAGAGAAAGGAAATTAGAAAAAGAGAAATTTTTAAATGACAAACAGAGAAAGGAAACCGTTTAAAACTTGAAAGATATTCAATAACGAAATTAATAGATTTAATTATGAAAATGGTGTAGTTAAACAGGAAAATCATGTAAGTTCTGTCGTATTTATATGTATGACAGAGCAAAATTACATGTTGTTACTTCAAAACGTAGCCAATGGACATACGATATTTATAGGAAATATTTTAGTATTTCTGGAAAAAACAGTAAATAATCTGAGTGAATTCGAATAAAAGTTCATAAATTACCGTTTTTTATTAAAATTGATATTTTTTGACCAAGAGTAGGTATACATATACATATTTTGTTTACTGGTATAGATAGTGGATAATTTTCCAAATATTAAATACTCAATTTAAATGTATGTCGTTGTCCATAGTGATTCTTGTAATTCATCACGTTCTCTCGCAACCGCCACAGGACATGCGGTAGTCTAACCATTATTTCATATTATGATATCGCATGTTGCATCTTGTTTACTACCCTTGAGAAAATAATAGATTATTTATCGAAAATGCATACTTGTTAACGTTCAAGTAAAGACCAAACAAACACATAATATTGAATACGAGCACGAACATGAACATTCTCGCATGTTGTGAACAACCACCAGGACAATTAAATCGGTAACAAAAGAGCTTCAAACTGTAATTTTTTAAGTATTTTCAATATTGCCGTAGTTGATCCAACTCAGCGATTCGGCAATTCACAAGAATGCATTATTGGCGATATGACTATTGCTCGCAGTATGAATTCCATTTATCTTATGAAGCGTTTTATTAATTTTACATCCTTTGTTGACCATTATATATGTAGGTATAAAAAAATAGAAGAATGTTATGGAATCCCTTAATTTTATTTTGCTTACTTTCAAATGTTTAAATTATTTAAAACGTTGCACGCTTAATAAGAATCAATTAATAGAAGAGCATGGAATAAATCTAATAGCTTTTTAGCCCTGCGTATAAGCATTGCTATACTACTAGTTACATACACTTATTTTAATTAATTAATTATTTTATTTTAATTTAACTTTATTTTTGTAAATTTAACTACAGAAATAAAAGAGATTCACTCGATATATATAATAATAATAAATACATAAATAATATTTATGTATTTATTTTATGTGATTAGTTGAAATTCGAGCAGATGAACGATCTGATGGTAAGTGGGCACTGTCGCCTATGGACATCAATAACATCAAAGGTATCACAGATGCGTTGCCGTCCGAAATCCAATCATGAAACCGGCATTATTGCTGGCTCACCGACGCTGCGACCGAAACATCATGAAATATTTTATGGTCATTTTTAGAAGGAGGGCTGCTTAGGCAGGCAAAACACCCATCACCATGCATGTGCCGTTGCGATTAAACTGGGTGGTAAGTAGCCCAGCGACCTCAACAGGAGGGACCGTTCACTTTAACCTCGTTCGTTGTTCAGTAGGTGCACCAAGAGTAGGGGAGGTAAGCTTGAACCCAAACCCCTTACACCTAAAATAATATTAATCATAATAATTGGTAAATTACTCAAACAAGCATTGAATCAGCTGCAATTTGGATATGAGAGATTCGATAATCACCGTGCTGCTCTGGCGTCTGTTTCTTATGTCGTGTGAATAGAAAGAATATTCAAATTTAAGCATTTTCTGAAATATCCATTGACTTTTGTCTAACATAAAGATGGTAAAACTTTCCATATTGTGAATTGTGATACTAACCTGAGCGGGCATATTCTTTCGAAAACACGATCGCACAATACAAAGAGTTTTTGAAACTCAAAAATCTAACGTATTCAGTTTTGCTTCCCGTTAACTGTCACTAGAAATAAAGTTTGTTGAATTCAGAGGGAATAAACGAATGCCTTCGTTAAGAGTCTTGAAACTAGCACTGCATAAAATGTAGCATTGCATGCGAAATAAGATGACATAATCGTACGTAATTTATAGTAGTGGTGGCTTGTATTAAATTAGGACTAGCATTTCAAGCATTCAGAAATGTTTCAACATTTGTACACTGGCAGTACCGTCTTAGGCTGAGAAGAACATCTATTTCTGAGCAGTTATCGTGACCTAATTGATGCGATTGAATTTAAATTTTGGGTAAAATATCATTTATGTCAAAGCTATGTCTGCCTTATTCGCTTTATAGTAACCATTAAAAGACATCACTATAGCAAAATCTTGGGAAAATATTGGCTTCTGAGTTCGGCAGAAATATCTAGACACCTAAGTGTCCGATATAATTATATCGAACATTGTTTTATAGCAAAAATATGCCACGCTACCGTTGTTCTTTCAGGAACTGAGAATTTTCGAAGTATATAGTTTCCTTTGCGTCAGTCCAAGGTACGGACTAATTGAATTATTCAATCCATCATGCCATTGTTGCCATTTCGTCTGCGTTAAATTAATACTTTCGCTATGGGGAGTATGCCTTACTAGTAATATTTACCAGCCTCCATGATGAAATACTTTCCTGAGATTTTTGGTCTCAGCAAATAAAAATACACAGATTTTAGATGCATTTAAAATGCAGGTATTAACATAATCTATAATGGGAGAATATCGGACAAGTACAATAGAAGTTTCTCAGAGCTAGAAGTATTGGCAACTTTTAAAATTTTGTATCCGATTAATTATATAAATGAATGTTGATAGGTACCAAGGATTTACATTCTATCGCGTTACAATATTAGATTGTGTCATAAGGGACCAAAATAACGTACTGAGGGCCAGAGTGATTGTTTGAATCCAGAGCGAAGCGAAGAATTCTAGAGTAGAATACTAAACGTAGCGAGGGATTCTAAGTACATTAATGAGGATAAATAATTTTGGTACCATGTGGCACACTGCTTTTCATCCCCCTCTATGAGAAAAATAAACAAGAAATGCTTTTAGTAGTGATGAATATTTATATCTACATAACCAAATTACAAATTAAATTGGTTTGTAATATTTTCATAAAAAGTAATAAAAAAACGAATTAGAAGTTCCTGCTTTTATTTTATTTAGTTAACCAATGTCGAGTCGGCAGGTTCGCTTTTTACTACCGGCCACGATTTTATCGAAGCGAATTGAGTTCAAACTTCTCCTTTTTTAATTATTATATAAGTAATTCAAGTTCCAAATTCAAAAGTCATAATTAAGGTAAATCCTGATGTAAATTTATATAATGTGAGCTACTCTGAATATAAGAGTAAAATGAAAGAATGTTTAAGTCGACCCAACTAAAAAACTGCTAAAATAAATACCCATGAAGAGCAATTAAATTGCTCAGCGTTCTTTAGTAAGTTTTAAAATAACAAATAATGTTCTATAGGCTACTTTTCACTTAAGGCTAAGAAATTACATGGATATATTATTACCAAGACAAAGGAAAGGTCTTCAAGGAAAGAGAGATATTAAAATTATGCGTAAGGATAGAAAGGACAAGAGGATTAATGATAATAAACTTTTTACATTACATTTTACAATTTTACATTTTTACAAACATTAAAACACAACTTATAGGCAAGGGATATTAAAGTATAGATAAGTACATGAATGACAAGGATGCCTGGACTAAATTAGTGTCGAAACCAGTTCCGCACAGGTTTAACTAAACTTTTGTAATTACCATATGTTGTTTCAAAGATGTGCTGAGGAGTTTCTTTCGCCGTTTCTTTTCCTCATTGTTAAAGCACCTTTTCGAAACGGTGGTAGAAGCAAAAAATGATGTTCATAAGTGTATTTACTAAATACCTATATGATTAAATGATTTTGAATTTGAATTTGAATTTGAATTTAAAGTATATATTATTATAATCTCCCACACATTAAACGATAAAGAGTTCATCTTTAGATATCTAGATCTCAGAGACTAAGGCTGATTCGGAAGGTGTAACATGCTTTATGTCACTTCTTGGAATCCCTACACAGCAGCTCAATTATTCTAAAACAGTGTCAATAAATACATTCCGAGTGCTACGAGTATTGCGGTTGCATAATTTATCAGATCCTCATAAAATAAATGTTTTCCTAAACATTCTCTATTAACGCGGTTCTCTTATTATGTAGGTGTATTTGTTGTTTATTTGGGGCTGATGAAAAACAAGTAAAATATCACGGAAGCCAAGAAAAGGTTGTACAAGTGTTAAGCTACAGGAAAGCAATAATTTCAAGGTTCATTTACGAACACTGCAATAAAAACAAAGCCTTTAGAGCCGAACTCAGCTTACCGCGAAAGATTTAGCACGACAAGCTATATTCGGCAAAGTGGTTTCGAAACAGTCGCGGCAGATGTAAACATCTTAAATCATCAATGGTTACAATTGGTAACTGGTTTGTATATTGTTAAAAAAGTTGAGTTTAAAATTTAATTAAGTTGACGAGTTATTTTATAACTTAAGTTATTTGTAACAACTCTTGAGACATCAAACTAATAACTAGTAATATACCATAAAAACCTCATCAAACAAACAACAATCATCAACGTGTTTGAAATCAAAAATAATTACTTTTATGCATAAGGAGGTATGTAACTCAATTTTAACCCTCATAAATTAAAGTACTCTTTAACGTTGCGGTTAAAAAACAAGAATACTTCGGCGATATTTGATAAAACTTTCTATCTAAAATAGTTGATCACACAAAGGAAGTAATAATGCGTTAAATGCAAAGTAAATCGCTCGGAAGCCGATATCGGCGTGGTAAAAGGCTATTTTCACTTCATAACTCTTTTATTATATGTTGTCACGTACACCTTTAGAGATCTTGTGTGAAATCTCAAAGATAGGCAGGCACAATATTAACAGTGTTTATCGTATCACAGGGGAAAATGTAAACCTTTATGTAACAACTCGTATTTTACTTGTTTAGTTATGTTGTTTAAATTTAGTGTAAAACAATTTATAACGTTTTTTTTCTTTTATTTATTTATTTTTTGGTTAATCTACATTACGCTTACGCATGATGGATTTGACGTAAAAAATAATGCATTAATCTGTGCGCGTTTCAACATAACAATGTGGAGGCTCTATTTCAACTACTCTTTTTGTTTACTTAGCTGTTTCCAGGACACATGAAATGTAAATCTGTGAAATCCTTCTCGGTTCAACTCCACACACGTGCAAGAGCACGGATGTGTTTGCTCATTTACATACAGCGCAATTTTAATGAAAAATATTGGCTCTCTACTTACACACATTGAGGCAAGTTTATTACCAGGAGCGGCGTTCTAACGGAATCTGATTTTAATCCTTCTACTGTCACCTTTCTGCATGCATAATGATGTATGTAGAACATATCTCATACATCTTATGAAAAACGTAATAATAAATTTAACAGTTAAAACGAAAAAGTGCGTGTCAAATCATGTACAGGTGCTATAGTTCGGATAAATAATATATGAGTTATTAATTATATCGTGAACAAAAATAATTATTTGAGAATATTGATATGAAAAACAAAGTTAGTTATGAAGTTATTTAAATCGACGTAACGCGTAAATGACAATTTCAGATATCTGGAAAAAAATATAATTTTATTTTCTAGAAACATTTTCGTTTCCGGGTTTTTTTATGTTGTCACCATAATTTTTACATAATTAACACAAGTAAAAAGTGAAAGGGGCCTTAGTCTATTTTACAACTTCACTTTAGTATAATATTAATGTAATAATTTCAAACCTCTCTATCATTTTAAACACCTATCCATGTCCCTTATGCCTTCATGCACTGCTTTTTTCCCAAGTATGGAGTACCCCCCATAATTTTTATTTTTTCGTTGTGTTTGTCTTGGTTCATATGTGTCTTATTCATTAAAACGGTTATAACCATGTGGACAGACGGAGAAGACGCAATTAAACGGTTTCCGTCTGTGGTATATAGTTACGGAACCCTAAAAAGAAGTCATCATAAACTATTACTATCTCAGTGCACCGCACCGCATGTTAAGTTATTACGGCCATAGTATACTATGTAGGCCAAGAGCAACTAGACTTTAAGTCGCTCACATATGAGAACATTCTAAGGAATACTCATGTGTGCTGGTACCTTCACGGCGTTTTCCTCCCTTGTAGCAAGTGATAATCAAATTCGAAAAACTGGAGAGCCGTGCAGTACTGATATACAAGAGATCGACGTTTAAACTACTAGATTGTCACTGCTATAAATTATCACAATATCATATTAATTAATCTTTCTAATTCCAATATGTTACTAAGAAAGATATACTTATAATGTATTAATGCATGTGAATATTTTAGTATCGCATCTGTACACCCTACTTTCGCTCGTCTTAATAAATCCTCCAGACGCGGGATTGCAGGAAGATTTCAGCTTAGAATAAGTAGTGCCATTGTACAAACTTACTACAGTGGTTAGGACTTAAGTGTGACATTTTAAATAAAACAATCAACCGTTTCATATATTTTTTCATCCCAAAAATAATCTCATATTTTAAGAAAATAGTATACTTCTATGAAGGAAATAAGCCAATAATAGATTTTCAAAAATATCGAAGATATTTCTGTATGTTGATAAAAAATGAATATTGCCCAATTACTCTGCTAATAGTAATACACGAATTATAATAACAACAAGTGACATTTGTTAATTTGTTCTCCATAATATATAGCTTGTATTCCTAAAGCATTATCTTTATTACAGAAATCTTTAGCAATTTGACTGTCGAAATTGCAACCTTCTTCGACTTCCCAGGTTGAATAATGAAAGGAATTTAGTTATATTATGTAATTGTTTGTTCGATTTATGTTTATACAATATATGAACAGCTATGATAAAATCCGATAGGTGAAGCTGTTAATGGAATTATGTTTACGTTTATAACGCCATAATTATTTACATTCACACAACAAAACTAAAAAAAGTCAGCTGTCAAATACTAAGGAATTGAGCCAGTAAATAGTCTCAATATATAGATCGCTACTGGACGTATACATTCTGTCGGGACAAATGCATCTAACGACCCGTCCACCCGGGAGACAATTCAAGCTGAGAATTTTCTGCTTAGTTCTTTTGTCAATATTATAAAACCAATAACCTGGTACTCCTATGTTCTTCCAATAAAGTTGGTTTGTCTGTCGATGGCGTTCGCAGGTGTTGAGCGTCACAGTGTCTAATGTTCAATAATTCAAACTTAATGATAATACTTATTTGACGTAATTTATAATCACACAAACATTATAATGTGTGTGTATTAGGATATTTGTATGCATTAAAATCCAAAATCCATCTAGGATTTTGGTGGATACACCTTATTTTAAAGTACATTATTTATATATTCCCATTAATTCTAATAAATAAAATTGAATTAATATTTAATTCCAAAGCAGTTCACTTATCCTGTAAAAATATTTGCTAATAAATTTGTTTTATGAGTCCCAAAACTTTTCACTATTAAACTTATTACAAGTGTCTACGGATTCTAGAATATACATTACCAAGTGTATTACGTGATAATTAAAAAAAATTTCTCATGTCCAAAAAAAAATTGGTACCTAACGAAGAGGGACCTTGCCTTGTTGAAAAATAATATAAACTTTGCTTAGCTTATATTATTTACTTAAATTATGTCCAAATGTCATTTGTAAATTAAACATGACATTTTTACACACTAACATAATTAAAGAATTAACAAAAGAATATACTTTACAAATATTTACAAAGTAAATGTGTTAATTATTATAATTGCTCCGTCCGTATTGGAGCGGCCTTTGTGCCGTATTGGGGCGGCCTGGAATACTGACCCCAATCCTATGTAACAGAACAGAGTGTAATAAGAGGGGACAGAAACAGGCCTACTTGGTGGTAGGGTTTCGGGTAAGGATTATATTATCAATATTGTTATTAAGTCATAGGTATTATATTTATTTATTTATATTTATATTTATATTTATATTTATATTTATATTTATATTTATATTTATATTTATATTTATATTTATATTTATATTTATATTTATATTTATATTTATATTTATATTTATATTTATTTATTATTGGTATTATTATATTTCCGTGAAACCTGCCTGACTAGCTACTACCCTCCTGCTTGAGTCAGTCGCCAAACAACTCGTCATGTTTCCGCTGGAAGCTTGAGAGCGAGTAATTTCTTTCTTCCTTGTTCTTTCTCCGCTGACCTCACATTAGTGACGCCTTTGGTGTTACTCATGTCCATGGGCGACGGTGATCACTTGCCATCAGATGGCTCGAGTGCTTGTTTGTCGGTTATTTATATAAATACTAGCTGGCCCGGCGAACTCTGTTCCGCCTTAGAGTCAATAAATAAGCAGACTTTTGATTTTATTCAATTCAATTCTTTATTAGGAAATATAAATATAAAAATCAAGTATTTTAATGATTCTTCATTGTTCATGTATTTTGGCGCATACGTTGCACTCTTCAGTTAAGCACCTTGTGATACACGACATTTTTCTTTTTATTATCAGTCGCAAGTACAAACAGCGCAGATGGTCTTTCGACCCGTGAACATGCCGGGACGTGTAAGCACAATATCGCGTCTTTCCAAGTTTTCACCAATAATCAGGATGGCAACTTCATCTATTGTTGGAGCGTTAAATGTTCGTTCGTGTCTTCCAGATGGTCGTTTATCTGCTCTGATCACGACGTTCTAGTCATCATTTGGCATGCATTCCAAAGCACCCTTGAACCCTATCCTATGTCCGTCTCCTGGTTCTAAGCTACCTCTCCACCAATTTTCAGCCAAATCGGTTTATCCGTTCTTGAGTTATAAGTAGTGTAACTAACACCACTT
The DNA here is from genome assembly GCA_003671415.1 of Megathymus violae. Taxonomy (NCBI): domain Eukaryota; kingdom Metazoa; phylum Arthropoda; class Insecta; order Lepidoptera; family Hesperiidae; genus Megathymus; species Megathymus violae. Next base: position 4,141,255 of record PDGT01000016.1, on the reverse strand, counting down.
TCTTTATATATATAGATAAGATATATAATATATATACATATTTATAAGTATTACGATTAACTATGAGTATTAAATGGTTTAGTTCAAAGTATTAAGACTTCATATTCAAGCCATCGAACAAAATAAAGAACACAAAAAACTTAAATGAATAGTCAGACTTCTTCAAAATTTGAAAGAAATAATAAAAAGAGTCAATCTACGGCTCTTTTAGCTGAAACCAAAGACTTTTGCAAAGAAATTAGTCAAATATATTTTTTTTTCCCAATTGTAAGTCTTCTTTTGACTGGCAGCGATATACATACTTGATAAAACGCTTAATTAGATCAATGATCTAAGCAGTTGGAGGGCCTTAAGCATATTGGCAGATGAACGTTCACCTTTCCCATGGTAGTTGAACACTGGTTAAATGAGTATCATCCAAAAGTATGTCTCAGTGTGAGACAGATCTCTTTGGATTACTAACTTTAAAATTCATCCGGGAAAATTGACCCGTAAAGAAGTTAATTATGGCGTATTTAAATGCTAGATTACTATGTTAAACAGTGTAAATGTAAAGAAATCCATATTGTTAAGCAAAGAAGTTAAAAAAAAATTAAATTTGCAGAGAAAAATTAGTTTTAGAGCCAATTTTCATAAAAATACTCACGCCATCACCTTGCACGCACCATGCAAAGTAGTGAGCAGAAAGGGAACGCACATAGCTCATTTTATCCATATTAGCACCATTTGGCATCGTCGAATTTTCGAAATCAGGCGGTGGTTAAATGTAGCTGCCTGGTTCAATCTGAGAAACCCGACCCTACCTGTGAAGATTTATTGCTCCCTGCAATTACAATTTACAAATTACTTTCTTATTTACTTACAATTAAAGTACAAATTATTTTGCGTTGAAAATTTTTCATACAAAACATTTTAGGAATAGAAATCCAGATTCTTTATTAGCCCTTCATATTATCGTGCTGAAACATTATGGAAATAAAATAAGATGTAATATTAAGATGAAAATGATTACCAATAATTATTACGCTCAGTTGGGGTTTGGAACAGAATACGAGTAGGTTTTATGAATACGAGTAACAAGGTATGCCGTTGTTGGTGTAATGTTCAGATTAAAATTGCATATGAAGATGTAATTTCGTTCACATTTTAAAAGTATGCTGATACTCGTAAACATTTATACATTTTATAAAATGTTGATATTAAAACGACCTAATTGTAACTAAGAAGTCAAAATGTAATCAAAAGTATTTTTACCTTTTAAGTCCATAGTTGCAATGACTATAGCCGACAAACGAGTAAGCCAGCCATCGATGGTAAAACGGTTACTATCGCTAAGTCCATCTGTAATACCGAGGGCATCAACAACGCGTCGCCAACTACGACAGAAGTGGGCGAATAGGGTAAAATCCTACCATCATGTACAGAGATTACCTAACTTCATCAAAAGGGACCTGGTGTCATTGCACCATCATGAGTCAAGTTTCGCTAGACCCAAGCATAAATAAAGTCCTGCATCATACACGTCAAACTCTGCTTTGCAAGCTCCTTAAATATGAATAAGTTGATTAGATGAATATTGTTTTACGTGCTTACATTATACCAGATAAATTGCTCCAATAAAATACATTACTTCCTCCATTTGCTCGATAATGTACTTAATAATAAATAATAAATTTACCCTAACATATTATATTAAAGCATACTGAAAGTTCATGTTTTGAATATGTTACGTTAACACAATTGTTATGAATTTAGTTTGCTGTTCTATAACACTTTATAATAAAATCCTACAAAGTATTTAAAATCGTCGTTACTTTGCTGTCACTTATGTTAGTGTCAAACATTTTGAGCGGCCTTTAATTTCCGGCTGCCGATATTAAACTACCCGGAAAAGCCATCACAAAAGTCTATCATCTTGCACGCTGTTTTATTGAAAAGATTCAATGCTGCATTTTGTGATTTCTCGAATAGTAGTAATTTCTGGTTACTTATGTAATCTTCAAAACCTACAATGATGGTATACTTAACAAGCAATGCCACAATAATAAACTTTGAATATTGTTGTTGAAGATTTAAAAACGCGAAATGTACCTATGACGTAGTAGATAAATATACCCTTTATGAACTGACTTAATTATAATTTGTTTTAAAATGTAAGTAGATAATTATATCTAAAACTCTCGCAGCTCAAGATTGCTGCCAAATTGGAAATTATATCGTCATGTTTAATTTTATATACAATTATATTATCCAATAATACCAATTATATAATCCAATAATAATTACCTGGTTGTAAAACTGCTTTATAAGGGTAGGTGGAATATGGCAGTATTAATAATAAAATTGAGCTCACTTTTGATTAATAACAATTAGATAGGGAACATTAATTAAATTTGTATTGTGTATATAATATGTACCGTATATAGATGCATATAACATAGTCCTCATTATATAGGTAATTTTGATTTTAAACGCAACTTACTTCATCCTAACTAATCTGGAAAGGTTATGCGTAAAATTATTAAGGCGAACAGAGTAATAGTTACATGTGTAACAATTATTTGCATTATGGTAAAGTCTTAACAAAAGTCAACTAAGATTAGAAATTTAAAATAAAACTCATGTATTAATAATAAAAACTATAAACGCGGTAAAAACTGTACGTTGAATATTTCTTTGGAAATTATATTATAGGTAGACTTTGTTATATTGAGGTCTAACTTAAAAGAGAGGTTGTTTGGGTCATCAGTCCACGTATTCGGACATGTGCTCCTTTAATCGTGACATAGACAACAAACATAAAAACAGTAAAAATTAATAACTTTTTCTTTAAATGACGCTGATACTGTAAACATATTTTTTTAGTTTTTCATTATGGTTCCGTCTGGAATAATTTGAAGGTTGCCAATAATGTTTTATTGAATTTGAAGTTTCACAAATATACTAATATCACTATGGCGTAGTGATGACTCGACAATTCATTACACTGCGTACCTCCCACCAATCATGTTTTATTGCTTGAGTATATTTTAACCGTGAGTGGAATTGCGTGTTACATTCCATTTGTGCTAATTCGTCACGACAATACTCGTAGTATAGGATTGAAGACCTAGATAGGATAGAGGAATTAGTGATTGGAAAAAATACAATGTTAATCAAAGTATCGTTGCGAAGCAAGCCATTGTCATTACAAGTCATTACTATCAAATTTCTGGGCTTGAATCTCCTGAACACTCTCCTCACAATGTGAAGAAATTTACCATGAGATCCACAGTGCCGAAATGCAGATTGGTACGTTCAATACTTTGATAATATTATGGAGAACATGTTTCTGGACTAGGATTTTCTTCACTGAAGCAGATGATTTCTATTGGGAATTAGATTACATGGGCGTAAAGAAAACGCCAGAGTACAGGATTTTACATAGCAATTTTATATTTATACTTTTCTTATATTAATAATCTCTGGGAAGTTTCGTATCAAGATGATTGGGAGAATAAGAACGAGAGTCTAAAGTTAGTTGCTTTTACTCGTATAAACTTAGTTTGAACTGGAAGCGTGGAAAAGTTAAAACATTTATAGATGGCGCAAAACATTTATGATATTTAAAATATTTATATATATTTACTTTTGCCGAATAACAAAATAACTTACATCGACTTAGTTAAATAATATTTTTGTAAATTAAAATAAAATAAAGCAATTATTGTATTATCTACTTTAACTCGCACATAGGTTTGAAAAAATAGAGGTTCATGCAGTATTTATACCTGGTCCCTCAGTACGCGAAAGCGATGTTCAAGTCACTAGGCTATCATTTTTCTCAAGTCGGTGTTCCAAGATAATTGTATGGGCGGAATAAGCTACTAAATAATATATATTATTAGCTCTCGTGGTATCCATATTAAAATTGTATAGTAGCTACTCACGTTTCTTGCTGAGATGTTATCAAAAACACAAAAAGATTTGCAGCAGAACCTTCTTTTATGCTAAGGCTTGGATTGCTTCGTATCTACCCAGTCTGTAGCATAGTCTCATGGTAACAGCTGATTTGTGAAGAAGTCGAGGATATCAAATTTCGGATATGGATATACGAATACTATTACCCGACTGTTTCGGAAAATTGTGGTTACGGATATTAGATCATTTACGGCTTGAGAAAAAATATAATGTATTTACAAGGTAACAATCTGACTTTATTTCCAATTATTATGTAATATTATGAAACGGCTTAACCGATTTCGTAATAATTTGCTATAATGTATTGCTGTAAGCATCATTTAAGATTTAAAGTTCGTTTCATTGCAATCCGTTCATGAATAAAAAACTTATAAATTAATATATTTCTAATTGTTAGAACGGGAGAAGCCCACTCCTAAAACAATGTAGGCGCTATTTCTACACCTAAAGCACAGTTTTTCTGAAACAATGCGAGTTATTGTATTAAATTTCCAGGTTGAATACTTTGTTATCAAACTCTAAAACTGGATATTTTATTCGATATACTGTAAAATGTATTAAGTACGAAGGTTTGAATGTGTACGCGCTTATTAAATAAATATGGTATTTACATTGGTTTAGACAGCAGGTATATATCCTCTTTACAATATAAACAATATCGATAGAAAACCAGTGACATTCACTTTAATCTCGGAATGATTTAATTTCCGTCGCGGACCTTTCGCAAATATAAATTGAATTTATTGTCTCCCTGTCTTCGTTGAATATTTCAGTAGCAGATTTACCTTTGCAAAGTGAAAAGATACGATTCAAAAATAAAATGTAGATAGGATTTAGAGAAACATTGATAACAGATAATTGGGTTTGCTGATTAAAGGTGACATACTTAAGTTAAGTATTTTTATTTTCATAAAATTTTGAATTTTACACAGTGATTAAATTTGTCGCGGGCAATTTTCAATATGTCACGTAATAATTATGGTCCCACCATAATAATAATATTGTTAACATCATATTGTATATTATACTCGCATTCCTTACTAACATAACCTATAGGTTATATTTGACATTATTTAATATATACATAATAATGGCCTATTGAGGTATTTATGTAAGCTGCCTATGAAGAAAGAAATAAAGCACAATCAATAAATACAGGCACATAGTGACATCTAGTAAACTATGTGTTAAATATTGCATAAAATCCTGTGTTTTAAATTTTACCTTTATTCTTTTGCAAACATAAATATAAAGATAAGTTAATTAATTTATGCTTTAAAATGTATATATTTGTTAATTACAGTAATAATAATTTCATAATTATTATTCCCTGGGCAACTAATCGATTAAAGCAAATAATTTATTTACATTCATATTATATTTAACGCAGAATGGGAAGTCTGTTATATTATGTGCGCAAGGCAGTCAGGTTGAGAAGAAAATCTATTTATTGTTTGTAGGACAGCTTTTCTGTATAAAACGTCTTTGATAAGATGTTTTATTCGAGCTCAAAGGTTTTTCAATTATTACAAAGTAATTAACTTTTACCTGCAGATGCATTGTAAACCGCTTTTAGATGATAGGAACATAGCATTCAATTTTTGTTTTGCATTTCTGTGTCCAAAATAAAATGATTCTTGATGAATAATCACTATAATAAAGTTAGAGTAGGATAGGATAAAAGGATTTTATCTATCTTTGGGTCCACACCAACTACTCTTCTGCCCTATTCGTGGAACACTATGAGTCAAGACGAGGACATACGTAAAGTTGGGGATTTTAGTTGTTTTTTAGCCTGCTTAACTTCCAATATTCTTTTTATATCATCAGTGGAATATATCGGCCGTGTTTGGTTGCAATGTATAATAATTTGTGTATTAATAATTATGCGGGTCCCTCGCTTCCTTTTTGTGAATAACGCTTTGGTGATGCCTTCAGTAGCACTACTGAAGCCCATGGGCGACGGAAATCACTTACCACTAGGTGACTCTTTTGCTCGTTTCATATCTAGTTACATAAAAAATATATATGGCAAAAAATTTACAGGCTCCAGAATATTTAATTAAAACCTACTACTATTAACTTACATAGGTACCTTATACGTAGGTATCTCTATGTGTATAGAACTGTAGAGTTCTGGTAATATCATTGAAATACATTATTACATGCAAGTACAACATGGTATAAACATTTGTTGTATAAACAAGTTTGGGTAGTCACCGTGTTGCAAGTCACGGCCTTTGTTTCGTATTCCGTTTACTCGCATGTCATAGGACAGATTTCGAACAGCTTATTTGTACCAAAAATAACATAGCGCGGCGAGTATTCAATCATTCTCTTTTGTTTAGACAGCCTATTGTATGTCATTAATTTTTTTGAGTATAAAACTAAGTTTTTGTATGGGATAAACCGATATCAGTATTTATATTTATTTTAAAACCATTACGCATATTTGTATAAAGTAACTAGTATTTCAGCGGTTGTTTTGTTATTTATTTAAACAAAAAAAAATAATTATTTGATAATTTCACTACAAGTCCCGCTATTGTATTCATAACCATGAATGATATTTTCTTCGAATAACAATATATCGGATACGTTTATTGTGGATCTGTTTAGCTCCACAAACAATATTATTAGACATTTAAATAAATTAACAAAAGCAACACTGATATAAATATTGTATCATCATTAGGTAAATTATTTCAACCTTTTTAACGCGTCGACCCTGACAAATAATTACCGATTTAAAGGGTCGACGTTGATTCTGAAGAGCGCAGGTTATTGGAAGCTGCCATCCGATACCGAAAATGGGAATACATTTACAACGTTTTGTATAATTTTACATTCAATGAACGCTCTTTTGGAATTCAATTCCAGCTCAATTTTCCCAATGCCAGTAGATTTACATGAAATTACGAGCGAAAGTTAAACGGTTAAAAAACAGTTTAAATTCTTTTCTTTTAATTGTTTTGATTTGATTTGATACTGTTTCAAGTATTGTCGTAGTTTTTACCTAAGCAGTTGCTCCCACCGAATTGGTGGATTATTATTCTCATGTAAAAAACCACACACACACACACACACACACACACACAAACACATATATTTTGAAAATAACATTTAACTAAAGTCTTTTTAAAAAGAATCATTTTCGAAATACTTTTTAATATACAAGCGATCAAAACATGAATATTTACAACGCATGCAATTCATATGACACCAGTTATCTTACGTTTCGTGCTTTTCATGCATATCCCGGAACCATGTTGTCAAGCTCCTATTATTGAAGGTTATTATTTACCTTTGTATCATCCAGTTTAATCCCGACAGTAATCGCGAGTGGTAAAAGGATTCTTTACCTTCTGAATAGTCACCGTATTTTTAATCAACCGTGAAATTATTATAACGTGTTCCACTTAGAATGTTGTCGGGGAGTCTCTTTAAAATGGTTTTTGGTGTTGCAGGCGTCTATCGGTGACAAATGCCCCTTAGTATCTAGTGACCCTTTTGCTCGTTTGTCGGCTCAAAAATCTAGAGCGATGTTCATTGCTTCAACTATTGCCTTTGTCTTTCTTTACTTGTCTGTTGTAAGTAATTTGTAGTAATTGATTTCTGATATATTATGTACATAATTTTGAGAAGTTGCGATTCTAGGACTAAAATCTGAACACAGGCTACATGGTTTTACAACAATTTATTGTACAAAACTTGGAAACCAAGAGCATTCGAGTACTTCATGTGAGCGGAAACCGTATTAAGAATAAAAGTTTTTTTTTACTGATAAGATCTTACACTAGTAGCCACAAAATAAGAATCGCATTGATTGTTGCCGTCTCAATAGCGATTGTTGTTAACAGCGCTTCTTTCAATGTTATAATTTAGTATATGTATTTACCTGGTACACGTGATTCAAATGGGCAGATTTAACTTTTAGATTAAAACCACTCATAGAGTCTAACTTGGATGGGCTATGTTTAGAAAACTACGTCATATCTTATCATTTGAAATCAATCAGTGCCTAAAATAAAAGGTGTTCAAGCGGTCTGTGTTGCAAGTTCTGACATAACAAATTTGAGACTTCGTTTGAAGATCCTCCTTATACATAAGCCCATATGCAGCATGCTATGTTTTTTTTATATTAATAGCCAACAAACGAGCAGACGAGCCACCTGATGGTAAGTGGTCACCGTCGCCCATAGACATCAGCGAGACCAAAGTTATCACTGAAATCGAAGATCTCTATGAAATCAGTAGATGTACAAGGGCGACATAGCTCGTAGAATCAGTCAGCTGAAATGGATATGGGCTGGGGACATAGTGTGAAGGACTGATATTTTTGGGGACGAAAGGTTCTTAAATTGTGTCCATGTTTTGGTAAATGCAGCATGGATGCTCTCCGATTGCTGATGACTTCAAGAAGACGGTGGGTATTCGCTGGATTCAGAAAGCTCAGGACCGGCCAGATAGGAGTATGTTCGAAAAAACTTATGTTCAACAGACGACTTCAAAAGACTGATGGATATATATCTATCTATCCATCTGGAAGCATTGTTCATGGGAATAAATCAACGTTTATGTCCATTACTTTAATTTTTTATTTAATTGACTTAATCAGTTACTAGCAACACTAGGAAAAAGATGGTTGAAATCGATATTCAGCCTTACACTTATAATATATAAAAAAAAAAAATTTATTCAAGAGGAACAGTTTCGAATGAAATCTCAAAAGCTATTATATCGAAGGTAACAGTACAAAATTAAGAAAACATTATGCAGATCACAATTCGTCAGAGAGTATGTTTTATTCACATTTTGAACGTTCTCATTTTTTCATTACAAGGGCACAAGAAAAAGGCATTTTGAATTAAGTGAATCTTGTGTTCTTAATAAAATAATCAATTTGGAGGTATATATTTACATTTATATTTGAGTCATAACGAAGTTCATGTTCTTACTGATCATGGAATAATTAAAATAAGTATATTTTACAATAACATGAAGCCAACATTGACTTACCATGACTGATGGTTCTTCATAATTGGACTGATCCATTCAGGATACTTGTTGCAGTTAAGTGTTTTCATACAAATATAATAATAGTTTAAAATAGTAGCGGCGTATTTTTGGGATAATGGAAAGCTTAAGATTCGTCTTTTTGTCAAGAATTACGACTGACATAGTCCAAATTTGTATTGATAACAATTTCAATTACGCATGTCTATAAGGTTGATTATAGCTGTGGGAGCTCTTATATAGGACAAACAAAACGAGCTATAACCCAACGTATAAAGGAACATATAAGCGCAGTCAAAAATAACGATCCGACATCCTCAATTCTGGTTTTAACCACTGGATCGAACTACATAACCCTCAAGTGATCTCCTCTGAGCGACATTACTTTCCACGTTTAGTAAGAGAGGCGATAGAGATCAAGAAACACCCGAGGAACTTCAACAGGGAAGATAGTTTTAAGTTAGGATCAACGTGGAATCCAGTGGTTAGTTTATGTAAAACACGCAAAGTTTAGTGCGTGAAGATACAGTAAGTGTCGTGTATCGTGATACGGTAATAAAAAATTAAAAAAGGAAAACGAACTAGATGTAGGGTAGGTAGATTAATCTACCACTAGCTTGTCGGTTTATCCCAGCCACCGTAGTTTCACCGTGACCACGATACATGCAACTGGGTCGAAATATTGGTACAAATAAAAACGTATCCTGAGTACCCGCTACATAATAAAATGTATATATTCCGCGATGATATTAGTTTAAAATCAAACAATTTCGATACTTAGATATACAGATAGTCGTTCCTTCTGAAGATATTGAAAACCGTCGGATTTCAATAGACCTCAAGTGACCACATAGATCACATGCCTAAGTCACAAATTAAATAATCGTTTAAAGGAGCTTGAGCGAGTGTATGTGATATTGGATAAAAAGATAATTTTGGTATGTAAAATAATTATTTAAATCTTTATAAATTTTATTACTAACAATCTTAACGTACTTTGTAAGGACAGAATACTTGCTAATGAGAAAAAGTAAACCAGTGCATAAGAATATAAACTCAGAACCGGCGTAAACACTATGCATATGTTTGATTCAAAATATCGGTATAAAATAAAAAAATCGCGAGTGGTCTAAGTAAAAGTATATAATGTTGGCCATGATATAAGTTTGAAATCATAAGAATATAAAATATGAATTCAATACGATCAATCCGAGTATGTGAAGCTCGTTAGAAGTTATACATTTGAAATAAAAATGATACTAGTGTTCGTCGTAACTCTGTATTCATATTGGTTTTTCATTCAGAGAACCAAACATTTCCTTTTGAAAAACATGTTTTTGTGTGCAAACTGAAAAGTCTAACAGCTAGGCTAGCAGTTTTAAAGGGAATATTTTATGATAAAGTTTGTGAACCACATTCTCGGAGGCCACGTATAAAATCGCTGACAATGAATGTGTGTGGGTCATTAAAACGTAAGCGTTTAATGAAAATTTTCTAAAATGTACATAAATATTTGCTTTACGTGTTTTCAGAAGTAGGTGTTCGTTATAAAGCATTAATAAATGTTTGCCACTCTCTTTATGAAAGTCAACCGTGTAATGTTTCCGTTGATATATGTGAGCGTTGGCAATTTCTACCACGTCAATGTCGTAATGTCGACCAATAAGCTTCGAGTTTTCCCCGCCAAAAAAAAGAGAGGACTGACGTGGAAAGGCGCGCAGCGTATTATTACGGTAACAGGTGTCGAAGTAAGTCATCGCCACTGTCGTCTTATCATTATTATTATACAGCAATTTGTTTAATGTGCCATCTAATAGTTTGGTTCTATCTATTAATTTGGTTGTTCTATTTGTAGAAATAAGTTAACTTGATAGCTTTCAAAAAGCGATTTCATTGTTCCCTTCTCGTACAGTGAAGCCCTTGTGTTGAAGCTGATGTAATACCTTCCTTGACGTATCCATCAATGGCGAACCTGGCTAGAGTGTTGTGAGCGCAGGTGACTGGAAAACCCAAATTTGGTTTTGAAAGTCCTGTTGCAGGGATGAAAGTGCAACAGGCCTGTTCCATTGTAAGTGTAACAATAAATGGGTTTGGGGCGTGTCTTTTTAATAAGGCAACTGGTGGCAAGGTTTATAAATGGTTTCGTTCGAAGGTGGTAGAAGCATTATTAACAGTAACACGCCACTCAGGCCTCTGTTGGTGAGCACTTCCTAAGAAACCAAGGGGGTTTTGTTGGCAGTTAGATGTCGCTTCAAAACATCCTTGTATTTCATATAATATAATATATCCTTGTATAACAGGTTTCAGATCTGGAGACCTGAAGCTGATGTGGATGGGCATCGGTAATAACTTATCTCATCCATCCATCACATCCATTATTTTTATAACCATTATTTTGGTAACTGTAATAGTTACTTTAATGTGTTAATAGTCGGATAATACGTAATATAGCAAAAATAAATATTATTTCAAAAAAGTGCAATACTTTTTCAAGTTTAATATTTTTCTGAGCTCGAGTGGAACGATATGAATATTAGAAAGTAGTGTTTATGTTTAGTACTTATGCGTGGGAGCTTATGAGATTAATTAGCTTCTTTTCTAATTTATGAAAAAAGGTGTAATAATTTCTTTACATAAGAATTCTAAATAATCCTCTCTATTAGACGATAGTTTAATATCTGTACTTCAGTACTTATTCAAAATTATACTACTTCTTTCTAGTAGTAAAAATAAAAAATATATTTTCCTTTTTTAATAATTTTTCAATGAAACAATTCTGTTCACACTCACCTACAATGTTGGTGAAAGTTGTTACCTTAACTGGCCTTCCAGAGGAGTGGAAGTTAATACAAAAGATAGATAATTTAAGAAAATATTCAGAATATTAAGTTCAACATAAATCGTCTCGATTGAACGAAGTTTGTCAAAGGGAATGTTATACTTTTGAGTCGAATAGTTGGCAAGGACAGAAGCAATTATTGAAAACTAACTGATATAATTAATGAACTATTCCAACTATGAGCGCTGTGAAATATTACGAGAACCAACCTTTTGTGTGTGCTTCAAATAAGAATTCAATTAAATTTGAATTTATTATGTAATTTTAAGAATTTGAGTTTCTTTAAAAAGTCATTAAGATTTGAAAGACAGGGCAACCATTATTTATTAAATGATAAAAGGTGTCTCATAAATGCTATATATTATAATGTGGGCTTTTACGTCACTAAGAATACTTTGTCTTGCAATCTAACATCCGTGTTTTATGTTTAACATAACATGTAAAATAAAATTCCTATTTGAATACAATGTTCTCTATTACGAGATCATTCGTTTAGTTATTTTTTGTAAGAAGTGCATATTTGTATATATAAGTTTCGTCATAGTTATCTTTTGTTCGTAAATTTAAGGGTTTCAAAACAAGGGGTGTCGGATTTCTAGAGGGACAGCTAGAATTTTTAGTTTCACTCTGGGGCCCCATGAAACTGTCTAGTTCTAGTTTTGTTTGCCCCCTTTCAGAAACATGCATAACTGAGCGTACGGTAATATACCATGCTAACAAAGAAACCATATATATTAGTATGGTTGTAACTGTTTTCAAACATCGAGTACAATTATTTAAGATTGGCAGATTTATGTAATGACAATTAAAATTTAATCAAATTGAACAAATGTAGTGAAAAGGATAATTTGCTTGAGAGATACAAAGTATTGTCGTATTGGTAAAAAGAATTTTATGATTGCTGGGGGAAAATTGAAGTTGAACGCAGCATACTCGGTCGACTTGCGCAATATCGAAAGTACTTGAAATTGGCGGTTTGAGCCTCTTTGTTCTCCATTTAATTGTTCCGGCTGCCATTTGCTCACAATACGCAAGAATTGATGAACCGCTGTTTGATACGCGCTTGGTTATTAGTCATATTCAATTTTTTTGCTATTCCTTTGTTTTACTTTTACATTACTGTTTGTACCTTCTTGCGTAATAAGTTGCAATTAAACGTTAACAACTGATACTACTATAGCATGAATACCGTGTTCTTTTTACTACAACTGAATTATGCCTCTGATCTGAAAATAGCTTAAAATCGAATTTTGATTTCAGTAACTCACCCGCAAGTACACAGTACAGATTTTAAAGTTGAACGCTCGATGCTTCCAGATGCGCATGACGCAGATTTTATTGTAGAATCCTTAAAAATGTGATAAAGTTAGCATATTTTTTCTATATATTCGATTTTTATGACATGGAATTTGCAAAAGATATTTAATATTAAGAGGCTAATTCATTTGATCAGAATTTGCTAGAAACCTAAAATAGTCTGTGTTGTATGCCGGACCATGTCGTCCTTCCACATTTGCATCACCAATTGCGTTATTGACGCGATGACAGTCAGAAAGCAAAATGTTAACCCTGTTCTGACAGGCTTCTCGATTTTTTCGAAGAAAGGTGGTAGTTAGTTATGATTTTTAAATTTCTCACCAATACGAATGAATACCATCATAATTTAGTTGGATGGTATCTAATACCGCATCTCTTCTCGCACTTATTTGCTACTATTTACTACCTGCCCTAACAAATTTGCTAACTTTTGCAAATCATATGGTATCAAGTTGGTCCATTTTAATTATTTTGAATTATCAGTAAAGTATAAACAAGCAATTAAAGCTGATTTGAATCTAAAGGGAAAATGTCACTACGTTTTCTAACCAACCGTGCCTTATCATTGATACTGGAGATGGGAATAACAGATGAGATTGTGGTTAAAGAATACTTTAGTTTAGAGTATAGACCTAATGAACAGCGAACATTCACTAAATCATATGAGAACATCGAAAACTGTGCGTTTCATTTCTTTCCTACTTATTCATTGCATGACCTCACATTAGGCTTTCAGTGACGTGATAATGTAAATTGAATCTTCGATGAGTTTTTTGGATTGGAGATGTAAAAATTGGTCGTTTAGCGACACAATCTGCAATAGACCGGTTGAAAGCAGATTGAAGCAGAATTCTGTAAGTTAGTAGGTGGTACGAAACGGATGCCCTGAGTTATCTACCATACTGTGTTAAAGTCTAGGTTAAAGATTATCATAGCATAAAGGTCTATAAATTATGGGTTATAAGCCTAACCTAGAGTAATAAAACCCCAAAATTCTGTTGGCGTAAGGATAACGTACTCGTATGTTATGTTAATAAAATGATTCAAGTTTGCATCGGATAAAAATAATTGAATTAGTTGTAGAGTAAGCATTTTAAAATAACAACTATTATATGAGTTCTTCGTAGTAATTCTTTTCATGCGTGCATTTGACAAGTCAATTTTTTTATGAGCTCCCCTAAGTTAACCTTACAATAGGAATTTATAATTTATAGTACTCGTTATTCGGTAATAAGGTCGTTTAACTTTAGGTCCATAATTTTTTTAACTTTTACTAGTAGATTTGAAGAAAATCGGGTTTGACAGACAGAGACACAGTCCGATAGGAGTGTGCTAAACGCATGGTTAAGCTTAAAGTATTTCTAATATCGTGTAATGTATGCGAGAAATCTTTAGGTGCTACCATACTTTGAGTGTAAAGCAAACATGACCCTTTCAGCGCGAGTGCCGCAGTTTGTTCCTCAAAGCAGATTAAAATCTCTAGCATACGGCAGTGTTCCAGTATTCCGCTGAATTCTTTGGTGGAAAGTTCCTGCGATGTTATTCGTGATTATGAAAAATTAGTATAGCTTTAATATTCTCCGTAATCGGTAAAAGAGTAATTTTTATCAGAGTAAATGCGATCACTTTTTAATTTTAACTAATGGTATTTTTTGGTACATAATTATTAATTGTTGTAGAATCGACCGTGAAATGTGTTTACATGATTCAATTATAGTGTCGGTGGGCCATTAACAACTACACCTCGGTCGGCAACGCGTGGGTATTTAACTTTGATATTGCTAACGGGCATGGACGAATCATTTGTTCGATCTATTTGCTTATCTCAACAAGGCTGATAAGATCCGTGGTTTCGGAGTTTACTTTCCGCATATACACCAACTCACAAAATTCCCACTTTCCCTTCATAATATAAGTATAGATATACATAGATGACAAATTTATAGGGAGAATAAAAAAGTGTTCTTAAAAATGAATTAAAATATGAAACTAAATTTTTTAATGTCTAATTGGAATCTATAAAACTGAACTTGCTTTAATTTTTTGAACATGATCTGGTGGGCGGTTGTATGATAGATATAATTTTCCGAGCGGTTCTCAGTTTAACCATGTTAACAAGGAAACATTCTTCTACTAATTAAATATCAGTTCGTAACTATTTGTTTGATTCGCCTTTAATCATTCGACGTTACCCGATAAATTGATCTAATTGAGTCTCCAGTGTGCCTCTGAAAATGTAACTGTATAAGTGCGTCTACATAAACGCAAACCGCGATTAACAATCATGTGTCTCGCACATATATTCATTGATAATTTAATAACTTGTTTATGGACACTGGTAATGTAATATTTAATAGTAGATATTTTATTTAATTCGATTCCCAGTTCAGAAATAACTTGCACCCACAATATAAACTCTTCTTCTTCGGGTAGATTCTTGCCACATTTTGTGAGGTAATAAATGGTGAAAAGCACCTTTCAAAACTGATTATTGGTAGACAGCCAAAAATAAGAATATAACAATTTCTTTTTCTGCGCAGGTAAAATGAATGTGACTTTTTGAAATTTTTCCCTGATTATAGGTAAGAATCATAATAATACACCATACAAAATTTCGAACTAAATCTATAAGTTCAATCAAACAAATAGTACAACAGATAAACAATAAAGTGAGTTCTTTAAACCCAAGAGAAATTTCGTGTTAAAAAGTTATACTGAAGTTCTGGCCATTTTTAACGAGACAGCCGAAATTAGTTAAATTCAGATTTGGTGTTTCGTTTGTCTCACAAAAGGAAAACACAAATAGATGAAAAAATAAAATCTAAAAGACACAAAAAAATACCATCCAAATCCAAATTTGTTTTTAAATAGAGGAAAATTACAATGATTACTGAATGAATCATTAAAAAAAAATATGAATAAAGATTAATATTCATCAATCTAATCTAATCTATCTATACATATAATAAAATTCTAACTGATTGCTTTCTGTACATGAACGGTAAATAAGAAAAAATATTATTAGGGGCCTTTATTAACGCAATAGAACACAAAACAATAGTTGTTACAATTTTTGTGGGTTGGTCTGTGCGTTTGTTCGGGTTAATCTCAAAAACGGCTTAACCGATTTCATTCTGGTTTTCAGTAATGTATTGTAGTAAGCATCACCAAATATTTAAAGTTTGTTTCATTGCAATTCGTCCATAAATATAAAAGTTATGAATTAATTTAAAATAATGCGGGTACTATTTCTTAGCGTAAGTTAAGCGTAGTTTTCCCGAACCGAAGCAAAGGCAGTTTGCTAGTATAATAATGAAATTGTAACGGGACTTTGTGCATTTAACACATATTTAATATTTAAATGTTCAATTTAATAAAAAAAAATTTAATTAATTAAAAAATATGATTTGTATTATTTCGCTTTGAATTAATAATATAACTTAAAAGCGAACAAAAAGAGTTATTTTGAAACTAAAGTAAATAAATTAAATGTCTGAAATTATTAGTCGAAAACAGGCTAAATCAATATTTTTATATGTACTGATTAGTAACGAGATTTCAAACATCGATCAATTTATAATATATGTATATATATAATCTTTAAAGTTCAAAAGTTTTATTTTCTGTAGAAATAAACATATTATAGTCTTATGTATGTTTACAAATAAATGGCCGAAAACTAAGTACACTATCGTATTTTTTAATCCGAATTTCTTATTTCTGTTTTGATTCAAATAAATGCAAAGAGTATGGTTCAAAACGATATCAAAACTTTTATTATTTGTTAATGATTGAACGATCGATCGATTGAGTTAAAGCTAAATCAGCAAAAGCCTGTTCATTCTTGATTTGAAGATATCCACATTATAATCGGATTACAATAACGCAAGGTCAATTAAGCTGAAAATTACCATAGTTTTTTTTGTATAATTTTAAATCACATACTATATGTACTACAAGAGGTTTACACCACAAATCCGTTTGCTCAGTCGTGTACTATATTCATCAAAGTCAACCAGTTAAACGAATGAATAATGGAGTGATGTACGAAGGTAGTCCCTGTGAAATGAGTTTGGGAATGTTGAGTGAAAAAGTAAAATTAAAGTGGTACTCGAAGCAGCTCCAATTTTGTAAAGAAACTCATTAAGTAGTCAAAATAATATTGTCACAGATATTATCAAATTTAACTGTATAATTTTAAATCACATACTATATGTACTACAAGAGGTTTACACCACAAATCCGTTTGCTCAGTCGTGTACTATATACATCAAAGTCAACCAGTTAAACGAATGAATAATGGAGTGATGTACGAAGGTAGTCCCTGTGAAATGAGTTTGGGAATGTTGAGTGAAAAAGTAAAATTAAAGTGGTACTCGAAGCAGCTCCAATTTTGTAAAGAAACTCATTAAGTAGTAAAAATAATATTGTCACAGATATTATCAAATTTAACTGTATAATTTTAAATCACATACTATATGTACTACAAGAGGTTTACACTACAAATCCGTTTGCTCAGTCGTGTACTATATTCATCAAAGTCAACCAGTTATACGAATGAATAATGGAGTGATGTACGAAGGTAGTCCCTGTGAAATGAGTTTGGGAATGTTGAGTGAAAAAGTAAAATTAAAGTGGTACTCGAAGCAGCTCCAATTTTGTAAAGAAACTCATTAAGTGGTCAAAATAATATTGTCACAGATATTATCAAATTTAACTGTATAATTTTAAATCACATACTATATGTACTACAAGAGGTTTACACTACAAATCCGTTTGCTCAGTCGTGTACTATATTCATCAAAGTCAACCAGTTAAACGAATGAATAATGGAGTGATGTACGAAGGTAGTCCCTGTGAAATGAGTTTGGGAATGTTGAGTGAAAAAGTAAAATTAAAGTGGTACTCGAAGCAGCTCCAATTTTGTAAAGAAACTCATTAAGTAGTCAAAATAATATTGTCACAGGTATTATCAAATTTAACTGTATAATTTGAAATATCGGCATCAAGAACCAACATCGTAAGTACTAGCTCACAGTTATAACTCGTTTTTATTATTTATGTATTACTATCATACTTGTATATTGCGATATTATTTCCATTTTAATATATTTTGGTAGTAGTGGGATATCAGTATATGAATTAATTTACATCACAGTTTTATTGTGAGTCAGAATAAAACACAAGTGTATATATATATGTATCTCGACGCCTGAAAAGCAAAATTGACCAAGCGACAGTTTGGTCAATATCGAGTGCGACATCTCTGAAAGCGCAAAAATATTCCGCCGTCCATTGGTCGCACTCTCGTGTTCCTGTGATGATTTTTGATATTGCTTGGTAGTTTTTTTTTTTTTTGACGACTTTGTACACTTATTGTGCTAACCAGGCGACACGCTTTTTCGTCTTTTAAAACAATGTTGCATTTGGAACCATTTTCAAAACTGTTTTTGTGTAAACGATAAATAAATAAATTTGTTTAGCTTAATTTTACAGAAATCTTCTTTGACTAATTTTACCCGTCAGAAAATTAATTATTTTTACTCTACATTATTTTTTAGTTATATAGATTATTTTTATTTGTTCTCATTAAAAACCTTGTCGCTTAATTTTTTTTCCTAAAACCAAAATCCACCATCATCATTATATTTTCTGTTGTAAAATTAACGACCGGTTGATTATGAATTACCTTTTTTTATTTAAATCTTACGAACCGATAAGCATGAATATTAATTGTTTTAATAATAATTGGTATCTTGGTCAAAAATTGTTATTTGGATACAGTTTACATAAATAATATTGATATTGTAATATTGTGGATATCTTTCCACATTCAAAATCTAATATAAAATGTAGATTCCTAGTTTATTTTATTTCTGTTATCTCAGTTTGTAATCTTTTCCCGTTAGAAATTTCATTTAATACTAAGCAAAACTAACACACTAATTAGTAATATATACGTAAATCTATCCATAGTAAATAATAAAAGGTTGAAACACCTTTTAAATTTCATTGAAATCATGGTAGTACACTAATTAGGGGAAATAATGTTTATTTTTTATTTTTTCAAATTTTAAATGTCTCATTTAAAAACTTGCCTATATGTCATTCGGTAAATATGCTTGGGTTACCCATTTTTTATGTAATTAGCCGACAAATGAGTTAATAGGCTATGTAGCCCATCAAATCGTGGTGAATTAATTAGAAACAATTTAAAAAGGTTTCATATGACTTAGGTATATGTCCATTTTTTGGAACATACCATAAAAAAACTATAGCATTGTATTGATAAACGTTTGTTACAAAAACTGTGAGTCCAAACGATGACCCTTTAAAAACTCGATAAAAAGGCGGCGTGCACCTATTGGATTTCCATTTATGTTAAAAGAGCGTATACAAAAACCGGATGGATTATGAAAACCTGACATTTCCGGATATATATATATATATATCGGTTTACTCGGATTTTTGGGATGGTTTTAAAATAAATAAAAATGTTGTAATATAATAATAAAAACTGTTATTTATTTTCCCACGTATTCTTGATAAATTTACTACATATTCCTGAGCGTAATATTTGTAGATTAGATTAATAGGATTATATTTATTTATTATTATAAGGAGCATTAATAAGAACGGACATGCAAACGTGGCAAATCTATTAAAAATATGTAATGTTAAAAAGAAGAAGTAGACAGCAAACAATTCTTAGGAATATTAGTTAGTAAATTTTTTTACTGGAGAACCCTTATTGATTATGTTTCTGACTACCTCTATAAGTTTGGCATTACCATAAAAATACTACGGCTGACAATATTTATTAAAGTAGTGCTAAGTGTATATCACCGAGACGTATCTTCAATGCCTATTGTAATGAGGGAACTCAGTAGATGATATTAAGTTTTTCAAGTTGAAAAGAAATGTGTGAGAAGTACTTTATGGGGCCTTTTTTGGAACAAAAATATCATGGTGTGAATTTTGACCCCCCATCAAAATCATAGGGTCCTTTTGTCATAATTATGAGGTTCCCTCCCCCCACTCACAAAATGACGTCATTTTTAAAAAGCATTTGTTTTGTACACTACATACTAAAACTGTTCCGTAAGTTCAAATGTTGTTTGATTGATGCAACGATATCACACCGTAGTAAATAGAGATTCGATTTTATCTGTTTTACAGCATTGCTCCCGATTTTCTGTTTTACAGCATTGCTTTCGTTTTTCTCTGTTTAACAGCTTGGTTCTCGGGAGACTAGACAGAATGTTGTCCCAGAAAAGCTTAGATATTAAGCACTGGGAAATATAAACTATATTATTTCCAAACTTTTTAGTGTAACCAATAATTTGGTTAATACATGTATTTTTTTTTTATTTTGGTATGGTTGCAAAACTACTTTTATTAGTTTAGTTAAAAATTATACAAAATATCGATTATTATAGTGTCCTTAATATTCAAATAAATTTATATGGTAAATACAAACTCGACAAGTCAATCTAAAAAATCTTTTGACATTGATTTTTTTGTGAATCAATCTATCGGGTTTTAAAATCGATATTTTTTGGAAAGAATCGCCAACCGTTACGGCCGCCCAGGAAACTGCCGACGTTGTGCCGCGCCTCTTACGTTGTGTATCGAGTATTTACATAAATTACGCAGAGTATTATTTCGGCCATTAATGAATATCTAACATTTTAGATTCATTCCCGGACCTGCGAGTAATGATGTCATTCTTGCAAGTGATGACGTAATTTCTCGGGAATTCTCGGCGTCCTATTATCATCGTTTAAAGACCAGACTTCCCCCATAATTTTAAATGACGTAGTATATGTACGGCCCCTTAGAAACAAACGTAAATATAAAATGTACTTTCCAAAATATCGTCTTTACTAAAAGAAATTCATATGTTCATGCAGTAAAAACTTATAATGAAGTGCTTTATATATTTAAAGATACGACTGCTAATATTTTCAAAAGGAAAATGACACAATATCAATATTGTAATTTAAATGCATTATTGCAATGATAAATAAATTTTAAGTATAATGGTTGGTTTACTAGGCAAGACATTCTTGCGCACCCTTAGGGGTAGAATGTATATTGGACCTATTTACGCCGCTATATTATATCTAGCAATAAATAAATAAATAATTTTATTCTATTCTAATATATTTTTTGTCGTTTTTGTTACATTTATGACTAAAGAAGAATATTTTTGTGTCAGTTTATAAAAATTTTAAATATTCGAAAAAATCCGATTTATGACTACAAAAATAGTGTTCAAAAATTTGTCGGTTATCCGGTTTTTTCGGTTATTTAGTTAACTTTAAAAAAGTATTATCTCTTTTTACGTGTAGTTTTTACTGTTAATGTTTGTAATTTTTCTTGATATACTGAATAAATTTGGTTTTTCATAACTCTGAATTAATTTAGTTTATTACTACGAGACTTTTGGATACAAATCCAAATCTGAGTTTTTTGTTGTGTTTTCAGTGTTTGTTTTATTATTTTACTTCTTTAGAGTAATTACTATCAGATGACCAGAGAAACGCTCGTCACAGAAAATGGTCATCATTAGCCATTAACGCCTACAAAATCAGCGGTATCAGCGAAGCGTTGCCTGCCGGCTAAGAAGAGAGTGAGGAATCGAGCTCTCCTTAATTGTCTCTTCGTCGCTAATATTTAACACGTCTAATAAAATTTAATATTGATATTGGATGGATATGAACTTAACTGGGTTATGTAGAGTATAGTGACATGGAGTTTTGGTGTAAAAGAAGGGACTTCACGCTGTTGCCTCTTTCGTTATTCAGCAGCTGCACCACGAATCAAAGAAGTTTCCAGTTCCAATTTGAGGAGTTACAATGCAACAATTTTAAACAACGGCAGTTACATTAAACAAAGTTGCATCAAATTCAATAAGGAAATATTTTCATATTACGCTTTTATCAGACGACAGAAGAATCAAGTTCCAAAGTAATCTTAAAACAATTTTTTTTAATTAGCATTGGATATAAAAGTAATGTTTTAGTTTTCTTGTAAAAAAAATTGGCTACTTTTCCTAAATTAATTTTTTTAACGACAAAATATTTGTGGGACATTTTGGTCAAAACTAAAAACTATATTAAATACCTAACCTAAAAGGATTTTTTGATCTATTGGTCGATTTAGTTAAGAACAAGATTTCAATAATATAAGCTGATCCTTTCTTTAGTTGAACCTAACTCACCATTGAACTGACCGCTGTCAAGGCTCATTGTTTCCTGCGAAACGAGGGTGCGAATTTTTATAAGCGTATATATTTATCTTAGTATAAATTGAGTTTGAGACTCATTACTATCTTAGAATTGTAAATGTTGTATTAATGCTAATGTTCTCTTTCAGTCAGTGATAATAATTATATTAAACAGTCTATAAGGTATTAGGCAGAGCTTATTGTTTGATGGAATGATAAATGGAGAAGAAGTTTTTTGAATGGCGTCCATATCTCGGTAGAAGGAGCGCATATCACTCCATGCCAGGGTTTTGGGTAGGTAGCAGTGAGATTATACGCGGCATGCACTCAGTGTTTGTACTAAAATTTCACTTTTTTCCACTCACGATTTGGATGAAATTGTGTTTAACAGAAGGACAGGAAGACCACTCAAGTCTACATCGCCACTTACCAATAAGTTCGATTTTAGTCCAGCTTATACTTGTAATAAGTAAAAAAATGTATGCATTGGTGTATATGTACATATATTTGTAACTAAGTACGTAGTTTTTGTACCTACATTAAATAAAATTATAACAATAAAATTTAGATAACTATAGGCATGTTTATGAATCAAATTCAATCATTTTAAGATTTTTTCTTATATTTTTAATAGATACGATCGTCAAGGTTCCGAGGCATTGCCTTCAACATATTGAATCAGTATCGACATCATTGTGTTTTTTGTAGCATAAATTTGGAACATTTCATATCGATTATCCGATGGCGCAAAAATTTTGTGTTAGGCGTTTTTTTACATAAAATAGCTTAATGCTTGTCAACAATTCCACCTGGTGGTAAGTGGTGATGAAGTCTAAGATGTTGAACGCATTAACTTATAAAAGCGCCTTTAGTCTCCTCTTGAAGACTTTGGCATAATGCGTAATTGTCATGTGATAAAATAAGTAAAATAGTAAAGATGGATTTTCCGGCTAAGATGTAACAAGTAACCAGCTTAGTGGCTCTACGATAGTCCAACTACAGAACGCTAAAACACTTCACAGTTGATTCTAGGAGGAAGGGGTAACTAGCCAAGTTAGTAAGATCCCTACCGGGATTATAGGATTAAACTAGTTGGTATTGTTACCTACTTTTTGTTTTTTCAGCTTATTTTCGAAAGAACCTCACGCTACTCTGTTCTGCAGCAGGGTGCACCACGAGCAGTGTATATTATCTTGCAATCCAAGATGGAGCTTTTGATACCTGTTAAATACCCGTACAAATTAAATACCAAAAGTCAGTAGACGCTAAGGGATTACGCGAAATTAAAAAAACGTTGCAATTGTTGAAATAAAATTACAGGTGAGTTTTTTCTTGAATTTGAAAAATTAACAGAGGAGAGAAAAACTTTTAATGCAAATCCAGTTAGGTACTGTTCCAAACAAGTTCTAACAAATCCAACAAACGAACTTTGCAATACTGCATAATCTGAAACATATTAAAAGAAATATTAACATGATTTTTACCTCAAAGTACATGTTACTTGAAATGAACAATAGAACTTAAACTGATATCCACCTTCCTGTCTTATGACGATTTTAGGATTATTCGACCATATTTTTTGAATATATTATAATGATAAAACTTAATAATAATAAGATCTTAACTTTCCAATCCTGTCGACGTAAGTGGTAATCTTTCTTTTATTGACTTCTTATTATCAAAAAGATGGTCGAAATTTTGTGTGATCTGTTCGGAGGCGGGGTATTTTAAAATTGTATTGTACAGGATAGTTTTGTTAAAGGTTAACTATAAACATATATTTACATTTCATCTGTCATTTGTATTTGCTAAATGACACATGCCTGTGGTCTTCACATTATGATAAATTCTCGCCTAAATTATAACCCATTAAGTTACAAAGAAGTTATTTTAAATTGGTTACAGTTGTATGATACGAAGAGGTAAATACTGTCGAAAATTTTTATAAAGACATTGGGAATATTCTTGTGGCATAAAACTATGTACAATTATTTATTTCCCTAGTAAGTTTTTCATTAGGCATTTCACCCGTGGTGATGTTACTTTGTTTTATTGCTTACTCTATTTAACTGAAAGGCATGAATGTGTTTCTTTATTCCCTCAATTCGTAATATTAAGTTACGCTGCATGTCTGTTATTCAAATTCAAAATCATTTAGGTATTCTATAAATACACTTCTGCTGGTAATTTTTTGCTTCTACTACTAATTCTAAAAGGTGCTTGAACATTGAGGAGAAGAAACGGCGAAAGAAGCTCCGCAGCACATCTTTTAAAAAACAACATATGATAATTACAAAGTAAGTTTAAACCTGTGCGGAACTGCGCGACACTATTATTTCTAGGCGTCCTTGTTATATGTAGATATATTAATGTATACTACTATATACATTACTTATAAGCTGTGCATTAACGCGTCGCTTAAAAGCTCCAATGGGTAACTCACCTATCAACTTTGGAATCTTATTGTTATGTTTTACTGATACCGAACAAAACAAAAAATATCCTAATAGGTACTTGCTAGTAGGCGTTCGCATACGCGTTGATCTGCATATGAATATGTTTGTGTACTGAGCGTACAAAAACGTACAGAATGCTGGTTTACTATGAGTATATTAATACTTAGTCGTTGCCCTATACAGCTATTTAGTCAAATCGGGTCTTATTCATAAATTTGAGCATTAATTTGGCAAATTACCCAGTAGTTCTCACTTTGTTACTTAATCGAACGTCTGGGGAGTATTTAGAGTAGGTGCTCCATCATTTGAATTGTGAGATTAAAGCTAAGTATGTATATATGTATGACTGCGGTATTGTACGAACGATTTTCCAATGTACACTATTGAGAAAAGGTGTAGTTTATGACTAAGTTTTAATAAAGGCATCGTTTTGACAATACACTTAACAAAATAAGAGGATTGCAGGACCTACCCGGAGTAAAAGTTTTCAAAAGACAGTCCAATTGGTCTTGGTTCTGGCTGACTGAACGCTGATCTCATCAGTTTGTGTTTCTTTTGATTGTCATTTATATTAAAAGATGAATGTAAAATTAGTTAAAGATGTCTAAATAAAAATGAAATTCGATTTATCTAAATATTAATCTTATTTTAAAATCGATATACAATCAATCGTTGCCACGTAATCACATTCAACATTGCAATTATCGAGTCGATTCATTATAATTGTCATATAATTAAGTCATGATTGCATTCTTCCAATTGTTTACAGACAGATTGTTAGCTTGTTGTTTCTTTCATTTCAAAAATATTTAAGTTACAGTTTTTTAAACAAAACATCTGACTGATTTTGAAAGGCTGCGAAGACTTAATACCTATTCTCAGTTAGCTTCGAGAAATCCGCATGTTAAAATAATTATCAATTTAGGCAACAAAATTATTAAAGGTCTTAAAGTCTTAAAGTGAAGTCTTTCAATCATCACCTGGGTAGCGTGGTGGCGGCTTTTATCTTTTAAATTATGTGAGGAGAGCTGAGTTCAGTAGTAGGACAACTACAGGCTGTTATGGTACAGTTAATAAATTAGATATTAGTTAATTAATAAGTTAGATGTTAGTTAATTAATAAGTAATGAGTAATATCTCTCATTAAGTAATTTAAAAATTAATAGGGCTACAAATTTATTTGTTTAAACAGTATGTTAAACTAGATAATAGATTGAGATATTCCAGCGAATTCAAGCCTATCAATGTACTATAAAATAGGGGTAATATAATGTAATTTACTACGCCAGCCCAGTAAAGTTTCCATGTCAGTACACTCGAACTATTTTTAACGTATCAGGAAGAGCTTGGCCAATGCGGAATATAACGATGTTTTCAACAAAATGTTTCAGTATGCATATTTCATAATATAACATTTAGTATACATGAATGGTATTTAAAACTTTTCATAAGATGTTTTGATGACATTTTAAAGTATAACGATTTATACTAAGTCTTTACAGTAAGCTGCTTCTTGCAACAGTCTTAAGTTATCGATCAAATAAAGAAACTTAACGCACGGCTGGCAACTTTGATCAACACTGGCAAATACATATACTTGAGGTTGTCCGTGCTTCGGAGTATACTTTAAGCCGACAACGTTCTAGGTTGTTATTGCTTATGCTTGAATAAAATTCATTGCAAACGCGATAACAATATTATTTTTTAGCGCGGGTTAGTATTCTATTTTAAAAATTTACATTGAACGCAGACGAGATCGCAGGATAACTTGTAGAATGTATAAACTTAACCAATTACGTGGACAAACTATTTCGTTCGTCGTAACGCGTCAATAATGCCTTTGTTTTGTGGGCGGTCTTCACCTCATGCTATAGAACGGGCCGCTTATTCATTTGTTTAGTGACATAAAAAAACAAGTCAAATTAGACATTACAAAGTTTGCTTAACTAAATACTCCTATCCAATATCCATGTGTATGCAATATGTATGTGTAGGGCATCATGTTACACATAGTGACCTATGGGTTAGAGTAGCATTTTTATTTACACATATTATTTTATAAGGCAGTTTTTTCCATACTGACCGGTGTAATGAAGATAAGGCACGCATGATGCCTTGAAAGGTTGACGTAATAATTAATGTTTTTCATCAGCTTACCGGTGGATTAAATAGTAAAGATTTAAGGAAAATCATATCACAATTACGAAAATTTTGGTACACATACAGTGAGGTTAAAATATTGAAATCTTGTACTTTATTACAAAAAAAAATACTAAATAAACGAGGCAAAAACTTAGGATTTTTTGTTTAAACAAATAAATATTTGAACAAAAAGAAATAGCTTTGAAGAATCTTGAAGAATCGAACTTGAAGAAGGTGAATTTCTAGCTTTCATCTTCTATTTTTCACCCTAAAAGATGGTATTTTGTCTTCAAATTTAAGTAGGACTGAACGGGAAATATACCCTTTTAAATAAGAAAAGAATTTTCTTCATTGGTTAGTAAGTGACGAAATTAAAATAAATTAAAGTTCTTAAGTAAAAAAATACTGACGAACTGAAATTTTTTTTTTGGATTCTGTTAAAAGTAGATGAAATATAAAAACTTAGGGCGTTAGAAAATAAAAATAAACATTTTCACGTCTATAGTAGATATTTTATATCAATAACAAAGCTTACGAACAGTAAACATTTCAAGTAATATTAAATGAACGGATTTACTCTCGTTTAGATTTTCAAACGCAGTTACAAAATTTCCTATCAAACATGAAAAGAGACGAGACGCAAATGTCTAGTCTCTCTGTGTAAGATAATTTTAATTAACATTCTATCGGCCACTATCGTATGATACTGGGAATTATTACCTACCTGTATAATTATGTTGTAGTCAAACATCGAAGCTCTGGCGCTCCTAGGTGTGACTAGTCAAATCTCAGGTCTGACATAAAGTCTTAGTCAAAGTCCAAATAAATTACGTTTTTCTGCCTTTAACTCACGAATTTTTGTCTAACCTAGGAGATACTCATAAAACAGTTAAACGTCAAAACTCAATTTCATGTAATGGTGGTTTGACCAATCAGACCACAGATAGGTATTGAAACATGTTAGTTTATTAGATTAAGTATAATAAAACGACATTTTTTAATTTTAATGTTAATTGTTTAAATATTTTAATAATCAATTGACAAATCCGAAAAAGTAATTAATTTTTTTATTCTTATTTTGAATTAGTCTTTATTTTCACAAGGTGATGCGTTATGGCATTTTGAATTGCACAATACGTTTCATCTTTTACATTTACATGATTTTAAAGAGCATTTTTTTATTATAATGGCATTTTATACAGCCTTGGCCACCAAACTTAGAATCTATTGAACTGATTTCTCTTGGAGACAGCTGAACGTCGGGCACATCTTTGAAATTAAGAAAATTCTCTTTGAATTCTTGTATCTGATTCCTACAAAAAAGTGTGTTTATTATTCCGTGTTTATTCCTAATATGAAATGAACACTTATCTTTATTCGAAAAAGTAATTTTCAATATAAACCTCGGTTTTAAAGCTTCTTTATCCACATTTTCAGCCATAACAATGTTTGGTTCACTCATCTTTAAGCTTTCACACCCGCACGCTCAATGTACAAATATGGAATAACAAATGAATTTATCGGAGCATCTCAAAGAGTTAGGCTAGCATGTATAAACCTATTTAAAAATATAACAAGTGCAATACGAACTGACGTTTGGCCGAATCTACCTTAGTCGCTTCTAGCATCGACTAGGGAAAGCCCGAAACAGAATTGTTTTACGTTCGACGTTTGCCTAAAATGTTAGGTTTGACTAGTGACTAGTTTAGTGAAAGGCCGAAATTTGAATTTATTTCAAGGTTTGCCGAAAGGCCTTGATGAAACCTAGAAAAACCGGTCATTTTGGGAACAGATATCGAACATTGACTATGACATATACACAATGTAAATCAGGCGACGATTAATTTCTCACCAACAGATAACAATGACACATAATGAAAAATTAAATAAATACACTTTTCCGTCGCAGGTACAAGATCAGTCGCCACTAAAACGCTGCTTCAACCGGATCTAGGATGTAACAAATTACAAAATTTTGCAGTGGTCTCGACTAAGGTGAAATTTGCTAGTAGATACTTATTTTATAAATTAGAACTGATGCTGGTGTTGAGAAGTAAAGAAGGACATGTCTTGCGGTGAACGATCGTGGATTAAAAGCTTCCGAAACGATTCTAAGGGCGCCCTCTCCGTTAATAAAGATTACGAAGTTAATGCCCTGCGCGACGAAAAAAGCCCATTTCTTTGCTTTCACGCACAAGTGCTCGTGAACTAAGCCGTGGCTATACAAGATTACACGGCTGTGTACTTTAGGTCGACAGGTAAGATGATGGTAAAATTATAAGTTACTTTTGATGTCTTCTATGTAAAGGAGTGTATCTGTATTTTTAACATTTATAGGATTTAGTAACAAAGAAAAAGGTTAAATGTTTAAGGGTCTAAACATGTATACACAATTATCTACAGATATGGACATATATAATTCACTATACTCCCAAGCATTAACGTATTAAAATCAATGGAAATAACAGTTGACTTACTTCCACAAGTCGTCGTGCATTCATGTTAGTTTTTATTTATACAAATTAATGTTGTTATAAACATATGTGTACGTTAAAGTTATTTTAAAAATAACATACGCTGTTTACCCACAGACATCTGATTGTAGCGACAACTGTAAAGTCGACCCTTGGGGAATGACGACACGGGTTTCAACTTTTATCGCCACGCTTCTGATATTTTACAAGTTAAATCTTTCTCTTTTATTTCGTTCCTGAAAA
The DNA here is from genome assembly GCA_003671415.1 of Megathymus violae. NCBI lineage: Eukaryota > Metazoa > Arthropoda > Insecta > Lepidoptera > Hesperiidae > Megathymus > Megathymus violae. The sequence goes on along the minus strand of PDGT01000016.1, from coordinate 4,111,576 downwards.
TGATCAAAATTTTTAAAATATCGTTTTCTATCTGTAATGTGAGATGTGCCCGACGGAGTTTTAATTTTCAAACAAATAACTGTAGGTTGACTGCTTGACAACTGTCGGAAAAATAATACTTTCAAATCATATTTTTGGCATTGTTAATTTTTAACAATATTGAATATGAGTACTTAACGTTTTATAATGCTTTACATTTGTTTGTTTGTGAGTATGCCAGTGTGTATATGTAATGCTTGTGTGCGGACGTGAGTGGGTTAATGTTGGTGCACATGCGCGCTTGCATGTATATAAGTTCTTATATGTGTGTGTGTGTGTGTGTGTGTGTGTTTGCGCTCTTATGTGTGTGTGAATGTAATGTCAAACAAATGTATATCTATCTAATTGCAATTATTAAGAATTTTTTACACGTAATACGTTCGAATTAATCATAATAATCTATTTGAAAAATTGTGAAATCATCGAACGAGCTAATAATGTTTATTTACGTATTGATATAAAAAAAAACTTGCAAATTTTTAATAAAGATAATACAAAAAAATATCGGAAGACTTAATTTTGAATATTATATAATTTTGAATATTATATATATATAATTCTTAATTGCCTTTTATTTGAAATAGAAATAACAAAAAGAAATCAATTTCTACGAAGTATACCTATCATGAAAGAAGAAATGTTTCATTAAGTCTACCAATGATGGGATCTCAAAAAAGTAGGCAAACTTCAGGGGATAAGTACTTTTAAGTCTCACCAAATCGTACTCGTATAACAGACGTTTCTTTAACTTCTGAGAGCTCAATTTTTCGAATTTCCTTTTACAACACTCGACTGCCGAATTCGAAAAGACTGGTTTGTTGTAACTTACAGTCTGGGACTAGTTTGAATTTATTTATGTCGATTTCTTTACAAGAACATAGATTAGAGTAAAGAAAGGATTTTTATATTTAAATGATTTTGTATGTCTTACTTAGGATGACAATAAACAAATAGTACCCGTAATCTAAACAATTGTCACTAATATGTATTAGGTGTTTTATTTCTTTTCCAATTAATATTTAATTGTCGCAGTTGTAACCACCGGAACAACAATTACTATGACGTAACTTGCGTACTCACATACACACATCTCAAATCTTCTGTTCAACGAGAAAATTACAAATAAAAGAAAAATAACAATTTTAGAAAAAATTCCAATCAGTATTTTCGTTTGGTGCCTAATTACTCGATGTCGTAAACCACAGTCACAATCCAAAAATACGTTTAAGTGTTTACATTGATAACTAGTTGTCACCCACGATTGCATCCACGTGGGATCTTTAAGTTTTAAATTTTAATTATAGATATTAATTTATCATAACTCAATTGGAACCAGTACAAATAAAAACATACGTATAATGATCAGCAGATCAGTATGCTAGTTTTAAAAAAAAAGTATCTAATATACAAGTTCGACTTGATCATTTCTTATAATGGATAAGATACGGTTCTCTAAATTCTTTTTCGAACCTTTTAAGCACGATTTTTAATTTTTACACGGTAATCATCACAGTATGTAAATTAGTATAGTTGTATAATTCATTTTACCGGAATACGTTACATCAGTTTTTAATCTATGTAATATTAAAACTCTGCTATAAATTGATTTTATCTACACAAAAAAAATTATAATAAATATAAAATTTACTTAATACATATACATACTTGATAATATTTTATATTTTGTCAACATAACACCTATATGTATAATTTAATTTTTAAAGAGAGTGTGAATGTGAAATTATATTGAATATCAAGTCTATTTAAGAAATTAAAGAATGGCTCGGAGTTTCGGGCCTTTTGAATATAGTGAGAATCTGATAAGTTTTGAACATAAAGAAACCAAAAGTTTAATAACGTTTTTAAAACATTTTATCACAGTAGTGTGGCAATACCTTAAGAGGTCCTTCCACGGAAAAAATATTTTGGATTACGACCCCGATGATAAGTTACCACCGTACTATTATTAAATTATTGAGGATTATAGAATCAGATAAAAAAATTAAATGCAGCAATTAGTTTTTTGACAAACAAAACATATATATACACTGACGGACTCATAAACTGCATCACGAAGGTTTGTAGAGACAGGTTCTCACAAAAGGAGACCCGCTACCGGCAGAACTCGAGCAACCACCCGTCGTGACGACCGATTTATTGTTTCAACTTCCCTACGAAATCGTTCCTTTACGTCAGTAAACATCAAAACAGGCTGAATGAAGTGCGTGGAGTAAATATGAGTGCATGAACAATAAGAAGGAGGCTTCAGGAAACGGCAATTACCTCTTTTAAACCAGCAAATGGTTCCAAACTGTCTGCAGCTCACAGGCAATATCGTTTAAGATTTGCGCGTGAACATCTTAATTGGACTGAAGAGCAATGGGCCCATGAGCATATTGTTTACCGATGAGTGTAGGATATGTTTAAATGGTGCAGATGGTCGCAGAAGAGTCTATCGTCGACGGAGGGAGAGATATGCTCAAAGTTGCATTGAGGAGCGTGTTCCTTTTGGAGGCGGTTCGTTTATGGTGTGTGGCGGCATTTCGGTGATCGGGCGAACGGAACTTGTGTTCATCGACACTGTTCGTCAAAACGGTAGAAGAGGTTGTTTGACCGCACAAAGCTATATAACAAAGGTTTTAGAAGCTCACGTGGTACCTTACATGGGATTAATAGGCGAAAATTTTAATGTAATGCAAGATAACCCCACGCCGCTGCACAAGTTTGAGAATATTGCGAAGAGGTTGGGATACGTACCATGAATTGGCCAGCACGCAGCCTGGATCTTAATCCCATTGAGCATGTTTGGGACAGTTTATAAAAACTAAGAACAGCGGTTTCACAAGAATGGAACAATATTCCGCAAGACCGTTCAATAACCCTAATCAGATCTATGCGGAACCGATTAGAATCTGTAATAAGCGAACGTGGAGGCAACATACCTTATTATCAGAAAAAAAATCTGTGCTTCAATTTTTTTTCTGTAAAAAGGATTTTTTCAATAAACCAACCAAAATCAATTTTTGTTACATTTATCGTTTGTTAAAAAAAATTAATGGTCCTTTCCAGTATACGAACATACACTTAAGAATATGATACTACGCTGTTATGAAGTTAACGAACCAAACTATAGGTTTCAATTTAAATTTGTATAAAAAGTTTGTATACTTGGTTAAAATGTTTATTGCAAAGGAGCTCGAACATTGATGCAGTTTATGAGTTCGTCAGTGTATTTCGAATCTGATCAGTCATACAATTAATTGTACTATCAGCGCAGAAGAATGGATTCCGTCCGGAAAGGATTGAATGAATATATCTATTGGACGGATACTTCTCTCTACCATAAACTAGAAAGGGGCGTACATTGTGTCCAGTCAACAGTGAAATTATCCCTAACTAACCCTTTCAAGTTCAACACATTTAGTTTTCAAAATGAATTCCAATCTATTCTCGTTATAACTTCGTAAAATTACACGACAAGTTTATATGAATAATACATTTGATGGTATATATTGTTTATTGATATTATCTTGGTAGTAACATTAAATATGTCAACAAAGTCATGTCCGGTGTTCTTCTAAATGATCAGCTTAGTGAATGTCGAGATTTAAATAGTTGTAACGAAGTTCAACCAACATTTTATAAAGTTAAAGCCCAGTTTGTGAATTATGATGATGCTGTAAAGCAACTTAGATATTTAGTAACGTTGTAATTATGCAAAATTTGTAATGACATGACATGACCGTTTTATGTAATTTGAAGTTAACCTAATCAGTAGTAATTTGAGTACCTACAAATTGCGTGGTGACGAATGAAATATACAAACTTCAACAAACTTACCTACGTACCACTATTGAAGAAATAATATTTGCGATTAAATATCATTGTTTTTTTTTTAAATAAAATTCAATCATTGTTTTTTTTTTATTTGTAACCCTTTGGATATTATGTTCTTTTCTATATGATACATAGCGGACTTAACATTTATTTTTATAAGTTACCTGCACCGGTTTTCCACGAATAGGTACATTTTATTAACGGAGAAAATGAAAAGTGCACTTGGCAAAAACTATGATGTATGCTTATTTTAATTTTTTTTTCTACATCCAGTGGTGTAAGGTGTGCGTAGTTTTATGTCATTAGATTTTTATCTAACCGAATCTTTCATTTCTCTGTGGAAGTGACCATAAAATTTTTTGATGAGATTTAACTAAAAATACCATGGAAAATTTGACATTTTCGGTGGATTTCCCAAAAAAAAAATTATGTCATACAATCCTTGTCCTGGCAATTACCAACACAGTAACAAAAAACCAAATAAATCCTAAGAGTGGTTTTCGAGTGAAGATCTTTCATATATGCAGCAAATGATTTTTAAATGTATAGAGGATTTTCTTATTGACATTGTTTACGGAACACGGCCGTTATTAGATCATACTCTGAGAGTACCAAATATCAATTTTTTCTATGTAGTATAGAAACAATCTCGTGTGAGAAATTAACAGACTGAAATGCCAGTAATCCTGTTAGGGTCCCTTGTTTTCATGTTATTTTAAAAACTACAATGTTGTTTCCTATACAAGTTTAAAACAAATATAACTGTGATGGGTCTAAGATGCAAGATCAAAAAATTTTATTGATATTCAATTAATGAAAAAAAAAACTCATTAAAACCAACGAAACACAAACGTGTGTGTGTGCAAAATATTTTTAAAATGATTTGATTACCTTTTCTATTTCTTGTATTTTTAACATTAAAACGAACTTCATAAATTTGATTTTACAAAGGATACAACCTAAGATAATGTGCCGCCATTATTTCTTAGAAACTATGCTAGATAAATTGAAAGATCAACGTCGAAAATATAGACTCATTTTGTCTAACTTGTCGAAACTTCGCAAGAAGCTTCGTCATTTATTCTTAATTAAATAATAACCTCAAAAATATAAGTTCAGTTTCAAGGTTTAATAAAAATAGTTTATAAAGTTTAGTAGAAAATTATAATAAAAATCAGCAAAAATATTTAATATTATATGAATTAGCCAACGTCATTCATTAGGCAGACTGTCTTAAAATAGCTGTATAAGAATTGAATATTTAATGGCAAAAACTGACGTACTTTTTAAATCTTATAAGTACTAAAATATGATTTCAATTATTTTGAAATAAATTCCATTTTAACTCTATTGAGTTTAAACACGAATACTACGCATTCTTCACTAAATTTGTTGATGTTTATTACGTACGTTCAGTTTTGGATTTTGGATTACTACTTTTCATATTCATTATAGAAATCTTGCTATAATCTTGCTTCATATAAATAAACCTTTGTTCAGAAACTCACATAATATGTAAGAGCACGCGCGTCGTAATTATCTGATAGTATTATGCAAGATGATAATCGTACATTTAATAGCTATTACATCTACGACTATGAATCGACGCCTTACTTAACTAGTACAATGTTTTCTCTGTACTTTCATTCTTGTTCAAAATATGATACGATAATATGTAATGGACGTTAGTGAAATTTTCGTATAGGTAGGTACCTATTGATATATATCAATGAAGTTCACTAGAACTGTATTTCGAATTGTTGTTCATTTCATTCATGTTCATTAATTCATATTATCGTATCATATTAATAGATATCTACATAACACTATCAATACAATGCCATAACAATGGCAATTTCTGATGTTTCCAGACTTTTTAATAGGTACCAGCTGTACCAATAAAATATTGATATGACAATATCTTGACATCTAGTAATTCACCCAAACTCTTATGAGGTGTCTATTAAAACGAACAATATAGTCCGTTTCGATTTTATCTAATATATGTAATTGGTAGATTTGAACTTATGACCATTATAATGATGAATAAGAGATGAACGATGAACAACAGACGATAAATTAATAAAAAACATACCTAAAATTTTCTTCTATTTTGTCAAAGGTGGGTGAAGGGCTTTAGGGCTTTTGGATTTTGAATCTACTATCCGACTGAGCATCGAGATAGTAATAGGTTGTGATAACGATAAATCAAACTTAGTTTATATTAATAATATTGCGCTTATATCTTTTCCGCAAGAAACTGTTGAGCAAAACACTATTGTCGATGATATCCATTGGCCTGCAATGTGCTTAATTCTTTTGTAACATTCAAAAACATTTAAGTTCAAGTTCGACTCTTGCAACGAGAGTTCCGTACAATTACACACTGAACTCAAGACGTACTTTTTAATACACATCCAACCGTCACCGAGAAAGTAAAGTAAAATGTTAGTACAGCGCCGTCTAGGTTGACGATTTAAAACTTTTATTGACATTTAGTTCGACGTCCTTAAGGCAAGCTAGATACATACTTTTTATTATTTTTGTCAGTTTTCATTTGTGGTCTTACTTTAAATTTATATACTTTAATATCACTATGCTTTACCATTTTTTTCACATTTTACAATCAACTTAAAATCAAATTTCTTTAATTTAACTCTCATTAAATTTTGATATCTTTTTTATACAACAACCAAAAATTGTTTGTGTAAATTTCAACCTATTACGTTGCAAAAGATACAGCGTTTTAAAGGTATTTTTTAAAGGTATCGTTTTAAAGGTTTTTAAGGTTTTAAAGGTAACGTAGACAGACAAGCAGATTAGTAATAAAGTCTGTTTTTGTACAGAACCCTAAAAAACAATGTTGTCCTTTCAAAACCTCATATTAAATCAAGTCAGTTTTAGGTTATAAGAACCGATAAATGTCGTAACAAACGGTGGATTGCGAACAGATAATTCCGCTAGCCGTCAATATTTGTATCGGAATTCAGAAGCAAACAAGATAACTTCGCTCTGGGTAAGTGCTTAGAGGCACAATCGCTGTATTTGCATTTCATATTGGAACCGAATATTGCACTTGTGTACCGAATACTGTATAATAATACAGTTTATTAATATTGAGTGTGACATATGAACTTCAAATGCGCCGCCGCTGTATCGAAGATGAAAAAGTTTCGCAAATAGTAATGTATGTATTTGGTTGTAAAGTGATGTTTATACTACTTTTATCTGAAAACCTAGTTCAGCATACTTGGTTTGACAACAATACATGGATATACAACACATTGCTAATTACTAGTAAGTTTGATGAATGAATTTCAGCATAAGTTTATGATGATTAATTTTAATCTGGATGCTCAAATAATTTTTGTATGTAACACAAATACGGGTCAGGAATGATGATGTATTTGGATGAAAATGTTTTTGTCCAGCAGAACTTTATTTGTCTTTGGCAATATCTATCTACATTTAATAAAATTGTAGCTGATCGCTTTCGGTACGTTAAAGATATACGAGAAAAAATATTATTAGGGGCCTTTATTATCGCAACACGAAACAATAGTTGTTAGAACTTTTGTCTGTTTGTTCGCACTAATCTCAGAAACGGCTTATGTGATTTCGTTACGGTTTTCACTAATGTATTGCAGTAAGCATCATTTAATACTTTAAGTTCATTTCATTTCAAACCGTCCGTAAATAAAAAAGTTGATAATTAACATATTGTATGTCTAATTCACAAAACGAGAAACACCCAGTCGTAAAAGAAGGCAGATGCTATTTATTTATAAGCGTAAGGTAGTTTTCTAAAGCGAAGCGAGGGTAGTTTGCTAGTCATATATATATTTTTATTTGATTGCCTTTAGCAGTATGCAAATGTAGTTCCGTAGATTTTTATGATAATTATGTATACTAAGATGTTTCCTTGAAGATAGTGTTACATTTTATAATAGTATAATATAGCTGAAATTTCTGCATACTGGTACTTTAATTTCAAGTTATTAAATTGTCTAACAATTCCAAGACTATGTATTCAATGTTTTCTTGCCTGGTCTGACAGATAAAAAAAGTTAACTACGATGGGGAACAATGTAAATAATCTAGTAAGCGCACATTGATATTGGTATCAGTTTTGATATTACCGATAATCACTTCAATATCATATATCGGTGTGGATATCACTCGACGCGGTCCGTAAATTGAAAGTAATAAAAAGAGGGGACGAAAATCAAAAAGATTCACTATGTTCATAGAACCTCTCATAAAGTAAACGTATTCTACATATTTATTTTCTTTATAGAGTTTGAACCTAAAAAGCTCCTATTCTAAAGGGCTTTAGTTATACTATTTTAAAAGACGACTCGGGTTAGGTTAGGTTGGGTGCTTAAATTTATTTGTTTATCAAATCTTTATTGTAATACCTGAAATGTTTTAAAAAAAGTTGGATTTAATGCCTAGTGTACACACACCACCCCGGCGGAGATCCACCCCGACGGTATAATTAGCCCTGAAGTGTACAGAAAGTCCACTCACATGGATAGATATCTTCATGGCACGTCGCACCATCGTCTGAAACATCAAGCACCGGTTGCCGAAGCATTAACAAATCGAGCTTACGTATATGATACGCATATGATGGTTATCATTTGATTTGCAAAAAGTTGATCATATTAATAAGGTTTTGTATCAAAGCAGCCACAGAACTACATCGAGATACACGTACAGGTGATTTGCTTCCAGTACAGCGGAACGAAAGCAGTATTACTGCCTTATATCAAAGGGGTAACTCATAAAATTGGTAGGATTCTTAGTAGAAAATATAAAGTTATTTTTTCACCTTATAAAAAAGTAGTAAGTCTACTTATGGTCGCCTAGAGATATTATTCCATACCAGTGACACGGAGTTTACAAATTTGATTGTAGCTGCGGCAGCTCTTCTGTTTTTCAATGCATAAAATGACACATAAGCGTAGACGAAAAGAACGATCTGAAAAAATCTGATGGAGCAGGACGTCTGATTGCAGCCGGTTCAAATCATTGGATTGAGTTGCATAGCCCACGGCTGACCTCGGCTGAATGTCAATACAGTCCACGTTCAGAAAGAGAAGGCATTGAAAGCAGGTAACGTCTCAAAAATTTTAATAAAGAAGATGGGTTTAAATGAGCTCAAGCGTGGAATCCAGTGGTAAGTTTATGTCAGGTGAAAACAGTGTTATGTTTGGTGCGTAAATATGTTGTTAGTATCTCGTCGTCGTGTCGCGATATGGTGCCTAAAACACAAAAAGAAGTAAACCTAAATTTCATAGGCTTATCTGTAATTAGTCTGTCAAGTATCAACTGTCAAGAGTTTCTCCCCGCCACTACAGTCTCGCCGTGACCAAAATCCATTTAATTGGGTTGAAATATCTGTAAAAAAAACGCAAAAATCGTGAAAACTTGTTACAGTTAAAATGTATAATATCCACCACGGCATACATTCCAAATCGGTACTTCTACTTCTAGATGAAATTATTAGAATTAGACAAATATATGGACAATGATGGATAGGACAGATTAAAAACAAAGTTGCACTACAAGGGCTCTGTTTAGAACCAGTAGAACACATGAATTCGTATTACTATGTACATAGAAAGTTTACTTTTTCTCTATATTATACTGTTATTTTACATTCAGGAACAAAGTCACATTATTTGGGTTACAATTTCCAGGGGTAGTTAATAAGCGTTGCATTAGTTTTGGACAACTTTTATTGCGTGATATTTGGTCGTTATAAATAAAAAATGACCACTAAATACCTATTAGGAGCAAATTTGTGTAGTTCTCTTTTATTTTACGACCGTGCTATAAAACTTTGGATAATGGACTATATGAGTAGTATAATACGTATTTATGATGTAATTATCAAGTATGATGGAAAAAGTTTATATTTATAATGAACATAACTTACGTTAACATTGTTTCTATGTTTCTGTAATGTGAATATCTATTCAACACAAGTATACACCATGAAATAATAAATAATAATCTTTCGTAAAATTCACAACGCCGCACATCCGGAAACGAAAGGTCATTCCCGGTGTCGCGGGTGGCATGTACGTACATAAATATGATGTCACAAACTCATATGACCCGAGAACAAACATTTATGTGTCACATAAATATATGTCCCGGCAGGGTCACTACCAATTAGGCTAGGTCGTCTATTACAGAAATACTTCTACCATTATGTGGGAAGTGCAATGATTCCTTTGCTTAAAAAAAATGGTGCAACACCCATGAATTCTTTGAAGGTGATTTTGAGTGCCATAATATTTAATTTTTTTCATGATAAATGTGGTTATAATTTGGAGCAAATTTCGGAAAGTTCCGTGAATAACGAATAGTTTCCAGCTGCACCTATTTAGATCGGAAACCATTTGTTCAACGGTCCATGATCGGGCTTCTGAAGAAGTAGTGGATTATTGATTAGAACTATTTTATTCTTAATAAAAAAATGTCTGCAAGAATCAACCGATCGAATCGTAAGAAGCTAGAGTAATAGTACCTCCATAGATCCACTATATCTCAAAACTACCACTCACCAACATCTTCTGTTGACTTGGGAAAAGGTTTAGTCGGTTCTCCCAAGTTTAGCCATTGTGTAATTGCTTCATTCCAACTATTGTAGACTTATGGAGTAACCATTTTTCATCATAAGGGATGATGCGATTCAAAATCCCTTTATTATTGTGCCGGTTAAGTAATGTAAGCCAGCACTCGAATCATGTTGGCGTATCGACTTCAACCCGCAGTTCGTATTTTTCAGGTTCACAATTTAACGCAAATAAATCAAGACTGATTTTTCCCTTAAACCGATGAGTTCTACATATTCTATCGTGATCTGTGATGATTCTGATCCCACTATTGTTTCAATTCTTCGTTATTTATTTGTATTTTTGGTCAAGCTGACCCACAGGACTTTATTATTTAATGGTTTTGACTTTTATTTTTAAAATATTCACATGAAATATACGTAAAACAATTTTAATATACTTCATATTAATACAAACTTTTCTATCAAACTCGATAATTACACCATAAAAACAACAATATGGTCCAAAATAATAAACGCTCCAAAGTTTGTAATTTTGCGTATGGTCGTAAAACAAAGGAGAACTGAGTATGAGGTAATTATTGTTCATTATCTATTGAAAACGATTACCACGCGATGAAACTTGTCCAAAACTAATACAATATTTTATTCACTACCATTGTTATTGTAACTAAAATCCTGTAATATTTTTCTTAATTGTATAAGAAAATCTATAATAATATTATAGAGTGCGAATTTTGTGAGTTTGTTAATATGCCGAAAGTAATCTTTGGAACCACGACACTTATCTGAAAAATTATTTTACTATGTGAGAGGTCCATGTACATAGTTCCGAAAGTACATAGGCTATGTATCATCTAAATATAATTAGTTTTTCAACCTGAATGAGGTCGAGGCGGGTCGCTAGGTATTATATAAAGAGAAAGTAAACATACTTTCTGTATAGTATTTGAATTTACAATGTGTTCTATTTTTAAAATTACCTTAACGAGGTACTTGAAATGATAAAAGCGGAATCCCTTTATGGCTACTTTTGTGTCCGTATAACATGTAAAAAAATTTCTACAAGTATAAGCGTCAACTTAAAATTTATGTCAAGTATTAAGGCCTATAGTCCCTTGGTATTATCATTCAAGTTTGTATGTCAATGCGATGAAAAAATGATCAGTTTTGTTTTTCTTAATACTCGTAACCCTGGTGTTCAAAAATTATAGACTAAAACTGATTAATATACTAAATAGAATACGCGTTACTATGTAACAAAATAAAGACAGACACAATGAGGAAAACAGGTGGGTTTATCACATAAGTGATGTCTTCTAGACAATCTACATGTATTATTAGTGTAGACTTATGAAACATGCAATTATCTTCGGTCACAGCAAAAGTAGTGCGAAAACATGTGTTCATATCACTCCCCGGTCTTAAACAGATTCCCGGGATACACTAGTCATAGAAATACAGCGACCTTTTTTCATTAAACGTTTTGAGTTTAGCTGAACACGAACTTGTTAGTGACGATAAATAGTAGTAAAATTACAAAATCATTTTATAATGTAAGATATGTTTTACTTAAATATTTTTAATCATTATTTAATGCCAATAATTGTTTTTTTGAGTAAAATATGTTAGTTAGAATATGTGTTATTTTTTATCATTTATGTACCATGTGTTCTTGGTTAAATAAGTACGGAGTGAAAAATCCTCCTTAGCATTCTTTGCAATATTCCCCAGAATATAGTTTAACTTTTATGTCAATTATATTATTCTCTAGATTAGTTACTTGGAAATTAATAATGTGTGTTGTTCAAACCAATAATATGGTCTGTCTTTTCAAATTCAATATTTTTCTATTTGTATCTAATTAAAAAGAATCCTCGATACGAAGTGCTGTTTAAAATACCGTTAATATTAGTGTGGTCCGCTTTTTAAATAAAAATAATTATATGAATTAAAAATTTAACGAAACCCTGTCTGCCTTTTTACTGTATTTGTTCATTGAAAATAGTAGATTGTTTACGAAGGGAGCAAAGAACTATTTTTAAGGCGAGAGTGTCTTTTGAATCTAGAGCGGTGCGAAGGATTCTAAAGTAGTCTCGCTTAAAATAGGGCCTGTGTACAGCTTAACATCAGGTAAACTGTAAATAAGAAGTGATGTCTTGAGACATGCCCGAAAATTTATATTTTCCAACGGGTTGTGTTGTACATTTGCCGTTTTGGTAACGGATAAAGAATCGATTGCTTATCTTATCAGTAGGGCGAAGTTTCTGGTACTTTTCAACAATATGTTTATACACTCCTCGGATAATAAACTATCTGTTGAATTTTGGTATTTAGTCTTTCAATTTTATCAAAAGTAATTCATCCTACTGGGTCTCAACATTATCGATCGTTAGATTAAGAAGCTCATTGCTACGACGAGCCCCGTGAACTCCAAAAATCAACATAATCTGTAACATATAGAAACAAAGTAAGACTCAACAATTAGATACGTTGCTATTAGCAACTATTAGTTGCTATCCATCTTAATACTAAAATGTTAGGTAATTAAATACTTACTTTTGTCAGGAGATAGAATTCATGATGAGCGTCATTTAAAAAAGCTTCACCATTGTGGCATGGAAACACTTTGCATTTTTTCGGTTTATGTCCTCCGGATTGTCGTTTCAGATAAGCTAATAATGTTGAGTATGTTTCGATTTTAATGTTGTTATGGGTACTAAGTATAGCTTTTAGCATAGGTTATATACTCCAAAGAGTTGTAGAATGTTTAGATTTGGCTAAAACTTGAAAATAGGCCAAAAACACATTTTCTTCACACTTCTTGTGTTTTTCCAATTAATTAAATTATTATAATGCTTTCATTTATTTTTCATGGGATTTTGTAGGTAAAAGATTTTGTATCATATTTTTATCGTTCTGTGGTGTTAATATTATATGTACTTTCATTCTCACTACTTGATACACTTATTTTTTATAAAACGAAGTTAAATTCGAATTATAGACAATATAGTCGAGGAAGAATGCATTTCCCGCACTTTTTATTTTTTTCACAAACTTTTTTTTAATTTTACTCGCACGCTTTACTTTATCTACAGCCTGTTACTTGTTCATACAATGTTCATCATTGATCTTTTTGGTGATTGTAACTTTTACTAACAATATTCATATTCCAATTCAAATCACTTTTCCTCCTCAGGGATCAAAGAGGTATTTGGCTCCTTGCTTACGAAGAATAAATTTGCTCTTTTCGAAATGGTAAAAATGTATTTGTTACATTATCAACTAGTCTATAAAATGACATACATGGCTTTGATGTTTATATAAAAAAATCTAAAAGTTTTTAATTTTTTGAATATACCCTCAGAGAAACAAGGTGTAGAGTGGTTCACGCAGGTGAGAGAAATGTTGAAAGAACGACCTACAAAGCGGATCTCGTCCTTTGGCAACTGAACCGTTCTAATACTTCCACCGGAATTTTACAGTCTAGTTTGAAATAAAGCCACCATTACAAACTTCTAAAATACTTTGATAAAACTTGTTTGTTTAAAAAACTGTTTTAGAGAAAAATTATTAGTGTATTTTACAACAAGCCACAGGTAAAATAATATCGTGTTTAATATTAAACACTTATAATCAAATTTGTAGAAAAATGTGCATACACACTTACGTTTATCAACATAAGAATTTGTTTTAGTTTAAAAACGAGAATTGGGCAAGTTTTCAAACAGAAATATGAAACTCCATTCATCTCCATATCGTTAACCCAACCTCTGCTTGTAATACTGTCCGCTGATAAACGTCAAGGCGATAGCCAAGCTCTTTGTTGCATATCCCTGGTGTCTATACCTTGTAGTCTAAGCATGGTTCATCCTGGTATATTTTTTATGTTAATAGTCGACAAACGAGCAGACGAACCACCTGATGGTATGTGGTCACCGTCGCCCATGAAGATCAGCAAGACTAATGGTATCACTGCTCCCTTGTCGGTCAGGAAATGAGAAGAAAGTAAGAAAGAAATTATTGGTTCTCAAGACTCCAGTTGGACTCGATGAGTCGTTTTGCGGTTGATTTATGCAGGAGGGTGGTAGCTAGCCAGGCAGGTTTCACGAAAGATAATAATACCAATAACAATATTAATGACTTAATAATAATACTGATATACTATCTATCAGTATGATATACTATCTATACTGATATACTAATAATATATACGAATATAATCCTTACGCGAATCCCTACCACCAAGCAGGCTGGCTTTTGTCGCCTCTTACAACACCCTGTTCTGCTAGCATGGGATTGGGGGGAGTAGCCTAGGCCGCCCCAATATGGCCAAAATATGATGTATATGTATGATAATAAGTCTATCGACTTGGTTAGCTATCATCCTCTTTCTATTAATCGTGAAATATTTTAATGTTTAAAGGTCCACTACAATTCAAGCTTCGTTGTATTTGTTGACCCTTTTTATTGTACTATAGAATTTATACTTTTTTGGGAAGCAGAAGTTTCTTTGATTTTCTAATGATGGACTAAAATTATATGATAAATAAACTATAAAATGAAGGATAACCGAGTTTTTAATTATTAAGCATGAATTCAAAGAACAAAAGAGATTTGGCTATTTCACTTTAGGTATTTTATTTAGTAAGTAATAGCACATATTGTAAACTATGAGTTCTCATATTAATTCATGAAGTTCCCCTTGTAAACTTACCTGGTATTAAAAATCTTTTCGTCGTCATGGCAATAAATTTTTCGAATTCTTTGAAAAATTTGCTCAGTTTTAGCAGTATCATCCTGGAGGACAATTGATTACGTGCCCTAACATCCGCTCATCAATTGTAGAGCGATAAACGTCAGGCTGAGTTTGCACATGACAAATGTTTGCTAATGACTCCCGCTTCTCATCGAACAATTTCAACAATATTTTGCTGACGATTTCATTCACGATCAGTATAATATCCATTTATTAAATAATAGCAAGATACTTTACGTGACTGGCTGTAAGATTATTTATATTTTCAATACTAAATGAATTTTATTTTACCTTTTGCTACCTAATATTATTGTTAACTTTTGTAATCATTTTTAGTGTTTACAAATACAAAAATATATCCGTTGTTGATCGGGCAGATTTAAACTTTCTGTTAAAAATATTACGTTCTGGTGTTTGTCATTAAAATTCATTATTAAAATGAATAAAGACTAACCTTTTGAATCCAAATATTAGAATGATCGTATTAGTGTTATGCACATGGGTGAATATGATCTTTACCAGTAAAGTCATTCAGGATTTATTCAAACATTAACTGACACGTAGGGTCAAATAGGCTAAATCATTGCATATTTTATTCCTAATAATATATATTTTTATTGTGGTAAAATTAGTTTTTCATTATTCTAGTCACAATTCTTGTTAGTGAAAGAATGGGGCTCATTTTTTAAATAATTTATGAAACGTTTTGCGCCTAATTCAATAGTTAACAGGTTTAGTTAGTTTCAATTACTATAAGTAATTTTCTATCAACTTAACTACTAACTGAACTTAGTTCACACTGTCTCTCTAAAGTATCAACAGTGAGGAGCTTAGAATGCTTGATCTATTTTGTTTCGAATTGATCATACAATTAAACTTTTTATCAAATCAACGTTACCCTTATCGGCCTTATTGTACATAGGTTTGTTGTTATCGGATGAAGTGGTGCGTCCGGCCCGTAGGGTTTATTAGGTAGGTGTTCCATTATTTCTCTCCATTATTGGGATTTATAGTAAAGCATCAAATTGTATAAGGTAAAAAAAGAGTCACTCTGTTTCTTGTGTCTTGAACGACGTTGGTGATAGTTTTTATGAACGTTAAAAAAATTATGTCGAAAATGAGGTAGTCGTTCTTCACAATATTTGGGAGAAATTGGAATTCGATTCAGACATCTGGATATGCCTATTCATGCATATAATAATATAATGGTTTTATAATAACTAATATTTTTTTCCTTTTAAGAAAAACTTCATTGAATTGCGAGGCGTATTAATAGCGTAATACGGTTCTTGTCCGACTTTCAACTGCTGGACTACTTGACCTTTAATAAAAGTCAAACATTTTCATTACAGGAGATGTTTCTCAAAGATAATTTTAGTACGATAAATACTCAGGGCTATTGTTAGATTTGCTATTAGGCATATAACATAGTTCCCATTACCATAGATATTTCAATCGTTAACCAATAAATTGCTGTTCCCAAGAACTGAGATAAACCGCCTCAATTATAAGCTTCGCGCCTCAACAATTTGCGCCATGTATTATAATATCTTTAAATATTTCAGATAAGTCATTACGACATCGATATTCTACCTCACACCGATGCAAAGCAAGAAGAATATCCACGGCTGATATACATAGTTTGAACACGTCGCTCGAAGTACTCGTTAAAGTCTAAATTTTATATTCATTGAGCGCAGAAACGTGAGTTACGTGATGTGGTGTCCATTGAATCGGAGGCGTATCACTTTAGTATCAGTTTCAAATATGAGAATATGAAAATAATAATAAGCAAGTAAGAAATGTAAGAAATAACATCAGTAAAAAAGTGAATTTTTAGGTGTAAGCTATAGCTAACTAACGACGATAGCATCTGGTTTCTCTAGTTGGACAATTTATTATGATCCCCATGGAGCTCGTATATGGTGGTAGGGTTATTTAACTGGTAATTAACTTTGTAGTTATCGGATGAAGGGGCGCGTCCGGTAAAATAGCTGACAAACGAGCAAGACTAACTGTATCACTGATGCGTTGTCAGCCAGGAAATGAGAAGAAGGTAATTAATAAGTAGTCACTCTCAAGCCTCCAGCACGAACACGACGAGTCGTCTTGTGGTTGACTGAAGTAGGATGACGGTAGCTAGCCATACAGGCTTCAGGAAAAGATAATATAATCCTTACGTGAAGCCCTACCACCGAGCAGGCTGGCTTTTGTCGCCTCTTACGACACCCTGCTCTACCAGCATCGGATTGGTGTGAATATTCTAGGTCGCTCCGATACGGCCAAAAATGATTGATTAAAAACTCCCGAATAATGAATCACTTATATTTAGTGCTTATTTACTAATTAATTTCTTCTTGGCTCAAATTTAATTCTTTCTTATTAATTTTCTTCGAGGTTGTTTAATCCCCCAAATAAAAAAATTACATTAAATGCTTTCATATGACTTTAATCTCTTCAATTCTCACCATACTTTTCATCGTTCAAATCAAAAATTTAATCCAAAATAATTTAAAAATACTTTAAACAGAAAAATAAGCTTCTTGTATGAAATTGATACGCTTTTAAAAATTGTTTCCATTTTGTTGCACCTCTAATATATCGCGGCTAATGTATGTTTTGTAATGTATGTGTAGAGTTTGTCCTAAAGGTACGTAATTTATTTCTTTATTATATTCCTAGTAACTGTAATCATACTCATATTAAGATTATATTTGCAAAATGGAACTTAGGTTGTATGAGGGTAAAATGTTGTACATAGCTACTTACGAAAGAAATATAGCATTACCGTTGTACGTCACGAAGCATTAATTCCAGACACGTTCGCCTATAGACCAATACATGGTCGATGCTCTCGTACACAAGACATTGTCTTTTTATGGGCTTCATGGTAAAGATTTTACGTTCTCCACTTACGTTCTTGACTTCCGAGCACGGCAATTTCCTGCATTTCAAAAGCGTATTCCTTTGATACCTTTTTCACGGATTTACTTTATTAAAGTTTTATTTTATTTTTATTTTATTTGTAAATAGAGAGATTATATAATCCAAATACACTTAATGGCATACTAATCGCTTATAACATTACGGCTGGAGACTATAAGTACTGACCGAGTTCAGTATCTTCTGGTCCTGCCAGAGCTTGAATGGGTGACTACTATTGGCTAAATTTCGTAAGCATTTTTGTGTTTTTATTGTCTATGGGTGACGGTGACCACTTACTATCAGGTGGCTCGTCTGCTCCTTTGTCGGCTATTAACATAAAAAAGCGCTTTTATCGCTAGATAGCAATCGTTAACTTGTATCGGACGTCTTTGGGCGGTATGAGAACTTCCGATACTTACATTGGCCACACAGCCATCAAATAATAAACTGAAGCAGTGTAGTCCATTGCGCTCAAGGTCTTTTCAATTATGATAAGACATTTGTATTCTGTTAGTAGATTGTGTTCTGTTGATGATTTTGAATGTGATAAATTATGTAAAAGGTAAAAAAAAAAAGATTTTTTTTTATGTTAAAATCCGACAAACGAGCTGACGAGCCCCCTGATATGGTAAGTGGTCACCATCGCCCATGGACATCAACAAGACCAAAGGTATCACTGGTGCGTTGTCGGCCAGGAACTGAGAAGAAGGTAAGAAAGAATGTACTGACTCTCAAGCTCCCAGCCGGAACACGAGTCGTTTGACGGCTGACTCAAGCAGGAAGGTGGTAGCTAGCCAGGCAGGCTTCACGAAAGATGATAATACCACTAATAATATTAATGACTTAATAATAATACTAATAATATAATCCCTACGCGATGCCCTATCACCAAGCAGGCTAGCTTCTGTCGCCTCTTACGACACCCTTTTTGACCAACATGGGATTGTGGGGAATATTCTAGGCCGCCCCAATGCGGCCAAATTATAGTTTTGGATAATTAAGGGCAAGCAATTTGCAACAGTTGAGTAGTGTGTTAATATTCAATTAGGGTATTTCGGTACTTGTTAATTGTCTTTGAAGGTAAAACATTTTAACAAGGTCTAATTAAAGGAGCACTCTAATAGTTAATGTATAAGTTTGTTTGTTTCATGCTAACTTGCCTTCGTAGTGAATTATATCGTTAAAAGTAATACCAAAGTTTTAGTTTAAAAGTGCAGTTTGGATTATATACATATTTCTTTCAACTATAATACAATTTAGTTCAATACACCTTAGTGTGTATATCGACGTATGTTAGGGGGTTATTTATATCTGTAGTAATAGAAAAAAAAACACTGTCAGCTGTCAAAACAGACAGTCACTTTGACAAGATGGTTGTTGATTAAGTTTGGAAGATTGTCATATAGTACTTATTTTCTTATAAAATCAAAACCTAAATTCATTGTCAGTGACAACAGTGAATGACAAACAAATGTCATAAAAGATCAACGAAGTAACGATAAATGCACACAATGATGTTCTTCAAATGTCTTACTAAAATTATGAATTATTAGTAAAAACCCCTTTTTTCGCTTCTAGAAATCATAACGTCAATGAAATGAACTTTAAATATTACATAGTACTTACATATA
>PDGT01000016.1:4018358-4091611 GCA_003671415.1 Megathymus violae | reverse complement strand
TTAAAAAATCGGTTAAGCCGTTTCTCGCATAAGCTTGCAGAAACGCACAAACAATCAGACAAAAATATAGAAAGTGATCAGTTAAAATTTTATTATATATATAGATAAAGATCTATCCATTTGCATACCGCGGCTAACACTCCGTATTGAGGCGGCCTAGAATACCCTCCCCAATCCCATGCTGACAGAACAGGATTTCGTAAGAGGCGACAGAAGCTTGTCTGCTTGGTGGTAGGGCTTCGCGTAAGGATTATATTATCAGTATTATTATTAAGTCATTAATATTATTACTGGTATTATTATGCTTCCGTAAAGCCTGCCTGGCTAGCTACCACCATCCTACTTGAGTCAGCCGCCTAACGACTCGTTGTGTTTCGGTTGGCGGCTTGAGAGCCAGTACTTTCTTTCTTTCTTCTTATTTCCTGGCCAATAACACATCAGTGATACCTTTAGTGTTACTGATGCCCATGGGCGACGGTGACCACTTACCATCAGGTGGCTCGTTTGTCAGCTATTTACATTAAAAAAAAATTAAATCAAATTTTGGTAGACAAAAATACCTTTTGTATAGTTAAGAAGTGTTTGAATGGGAAGAATTAGAATGGAAATTAGATTGTTTATATTACAAAAATGCAAATAATGTTATTGTATTTTATTAAAGCTTATGGATATCTCTAACCCACCAAAATACAACTAGTGGAAATAGAACCACATTTTTATTTGAAGTAGGTGTTGTGACGAATGAGGATTGAAATGCAACTTTTTGTTCGTAAATGCTATAAAATTCTTGAAATTAAAATATAATGTTGGTGGAATCAATTCCTTCACTCATAAACAAGAAGTCTTCAAAATCCATTTTACATTAAACAAATATGATTTTTCAATTTTATACCATTATTTAGGACAGATTACATACATCATGATTTGATTCCAGTGGCGGGAACAAGCCTTGGTTATATAACAGACAGTAATGACAAATGAGCCTAAGAAATTTACATCTAATTTGTTTTACTTTCTGAAGGGGACTTTAGATCCTACGTCTGATGTTAGAAAATGTTCGCCGATTTTGTTTGTATTCATGTTAATAACACGTAATAAAACTACGATCTCAACTTTGACATCCTATTTAGTTTTAGTAATAGTTATCGAAGTTATCGAAATAAACCGGCAATCTTCCTTTTATTTATTTATTATTTAAGAAAAGTTTCGGAATGTTTCTTAAACCGTATGTAGGATGTTGACCAATTTCGAAGGTGGAGATATGTGTTGTTTCTTTTTATACTAAATTAATGTAGATGTGTGTTGAATGAGTTTAAGGATATAAGGACAAATAGAAAGCAATCAATATGTTATTTGTTGTTAGATTATTCATTTCATCCGCTCCTCGTATTTGTGTAATACTTCTATTGTATATTTCTATACAATATCTTTGAAGATCGTTCCAAGCAGCGTGACATATCAATTTCACTTTATTACGTATATCCAGAAGCTTTTTATTACTCGTACGTTCTTTTCGTGCACATTGTGATTTTTGTGGGCAGACATACAAAGGTGTCCCGATATTTCCCCGCGGAGCTGTTGGCTGAAGGCACAACTCCTGTTGTTTGTTCTGGCGTACGGCCAAATTTATGGCGTGAAATTGGGCATTGGTTTGCTTTGTACTTTTGAGCTTTATTTTATTAATTCCATTTAAGAATGTTACAGTAAAAAGTGCCTGTTATCTATTGTTTTAGCATCGACAACTTTATCTTAATTTTTTTTCATGTTTCTTAGTATTCGAATTGAATTCAAAAATCATTCTGATGATGAATGTAATTTCAACGTAATATGTTACGAGAATCAAGCGTACAACAGCCAAGAAATACCGCTTATTCATAGATTGTTCTATAAAATAAAAGAAATAATATCGATTCCGCCTGCGTTTCTTTATTGCCTCATAATCCACATATCGTGTGAAATATCATAAAGATGATTCTGAAATTGTACCTCTGGGTATTGAACAAATTAACACAAATACATTTTGCTATCGACCCAGCGTGTACTGTTAGAGTAACCGCAGTATCTGGACGTGTGCACTGGATGCTCTCTCTAATTGCTTTCACTAGAAACTGGTTATAAGTAGACAACATAAATTCAATACTTTTTCTACAACGCACGAATTTGTCTTATCTCTGTTTGACATACACACACAGAAGTGTCACCGCTAATTCATATTTATGAAATTTCACAATGCATTACAAGGTGTTCTCGTTAATATAACGTGATGTATTTCTCCTTTGTTGTCTAATGTCAATAGTATCTGAGTAAAATAGCTGTGAAATACGGAGTTATGATGGATGATATTTGTCATCTGTGATTTATATACGGAACCTTAAAAAGCTATATGCTCACCGAGGAACGAATAAAAACAACATACCAGTTTCCTGCAGTGATAGATGTCCAATTTGTGATTGGAGTAACTAATTAAATGAATAGTCGTATAGCTGAGGTTACTTAAATACACGGTGCCGCGTCTGCGAATGTCCTAATTAACATATACATTTAGATTGTGATTGTGAGTGTGTGAACGTTTATTTTATTTTTATTTTTTATTTAGATTTTGGTAACGAATGAAACGCTAGGTAATTCCATCGGGTGACAATTTCTAACTCTATTGTTTTTATATTGTTTTCCGAAACGAAGTGAAGTGGGTTTCTATTATTATATAATGTAAGTCAAAGTTATTTTACTCAAGTTTACTCAAGCGTATTCGAATATTGTTTCAATAGTAAGGAACGACCTATCTCTTCCAGTCATTGCCTCCTTATGCGAGATCGTGATATCACAGAAGGAGGCAGCTGAATGAGTCCGAGAGAATGATCTCCTCTCAACTCCAGTCCGCCGAAAAATAACAGGGCGTAGATGGCGGGCATATGCCAGCCTGCTTTCTGTAGTGAGAGTCCTAGGGCAGCAAATCAGGAATAGTTTGCCGCTCGGCATTCAAGGTCCTCGATGAGGAGGTAAAGAGCCATGTGTTCCAAGCGCCATACCATTCTAGAAGAGTCTGCTAAAGCGGAATTGGCAGGTCCGTGGAGGAGTGCGAAAGCGTTCCCGTGTTCCTGCCAAATGGTGAGCGAAGGAATATCCAGGGGTTTTATTCGGTAGGAGTTCCATAAACTAGACTGTTGCCAAAAGCATCCGGGTATCCCTGATGAATTTACCCCGGCAAAAATGGCGTCTTCGAATACGTCTTTGTCGGAATGCTTACATTCTTTCCTTTTAATCTTTGTGTTGTATATTCCAACTTCGCTTTCTTCTAGAATAATGCTTGAACTTTTTTTGTTTTACTTATATCATTTTCTAAATTTATACTAGTTTCATCGTGAGAACTCCTGTTCATTGTCAAACTTTCTATCATAGATCGTTTGTTGATTTTCCACTATGGAACTCGCTTTCAAATAAAATACCACATGGAGGTACGGTATATTCCAACCATAAATAAGAACATTTGTTTTAGCTTTGACTTTACTTCCATGTTTCTTATTGACTTCTGCAGTGCACGTTGTCTCTGAAACTATCATTCTACTTAATTTCGTACTATTCAGTACATTATATACTCAATTATTTTTATCAGGTACACACTAAAATAAATGTACTTTCCATTTTTCTGGATTTCTTCCCATATTGGCTGATTAGCGATAACACTTTTTGTACAATGTTTCCCTAACCCTTGTCATCTACTTACAATAAAAAGTTTAGTATTGACAAATAAATAAATAGGTGTGTGGTTTTCGTTAAATAAACCATTGGTAGTAATTGTTTTTCGCACCATTTTTCATGATAGCTTTAAATATTTGTATGCCTTGATTATGTAAACATTTACGTCTACAAAATATATTATTTAGTTTTCATTAAAGATTAAGGATTTTACTGTGTAATACAAGGTTTATTGTGTTTCATAACTACGTATTTGTACCATAGAAATTGAGCAGCGTGTGTCTGAATTTCATGACTGAATTAAATCACCATTAAATATCAATCAATAAATTAGACCAATCTCATGTTTTTATAAAACACACTCCGCTATTTAACTGATAACATAGTATAGGTCGAATAGTGGAAGGGTGTAGAAATGTGATTTTTGAATCGCTTTCCTATCACGGATTCGTTAGCCTAGAACAGAGATAATTTAACTCTAACAGACTAGGTATTTAATCTTTGCAAGTTTTATTTATCTCCGCTTGTTATTAGATCGTCAAAACAGCAACTGAAACACCGTAAAATATTTCATTCTAGGAGACGGTGGTTGTAAACCAAGCAGGTAAAATCGTTTTTTAATTCTGTGATAGCCTTGCGGTCCCTAAAAGGAAGGGCCATTCACTATAGCCATATACATTGTTAAATAAAATACACGACGAGCAGAGGAGGTCGGTTTGGTGAGTCCAGTTTGTGTTGACTGGAGTTCCTTTACACCCATAGATCTATTAGATCTAAACCCTACGTTAAAGTAGGATTATAGCCAAGCATTATTTTAAGAAAGCAAATAAACTTTAAAAGCGTTAAACCGATTGTAAAAAGCTAGACAACAAAATTAAATTGAAAAGAAAAAATAAATGTAAATAAAATATTATTTTACGTATGTACCTACTATATACCGAATTGTTTGAAATCATTTGTATTTAAAAAAAAAAACTGTAATTATTTATTATGTCTGCAACTGGTCACTATTGAAATGTGTTTGAATGTGTATTGTTACTTAAATACAGAGGCAATAATTTCTTTAATTTATGAGAATGATTCAACATGAAATTCCTTTCTGTCCAACTTAAGACAAACATGACAAGGCGTGGGAGCCCGTCCTATTTGTAATTATAAATTATGCAGCATCCTGGAAGACAAGGAAATGTATGAATATACTTGCATAATACGAATCTACTCAGATGTAAGCGTAGTGCATACGAAAATGACGTGGATGTCCATTCAAGTATGGGTGTCTGTATTATTACAGATAGAAATAAATAATCCAAAATACTTCTACGCAACGTCGTCGTCACAAAACTTCCATGCGCTTTGCGTTTTATAGCGAACAAACCACAGGTGAAATAATATAAAGATATGGAAAAATATACAATAAAAAAAAAATGGCGATGTAAAATCTTTCTCTCAGCAAGAATTGTTGAAAGAAAAAAAGTCTCAGAATTTGTTAAGCTTGTAGGAGAGATGTAGACATGAGAGCGCAGTTACGTGTATGCATAAAAAGAATCGTTATCTATAGCTTTAAGCATTTTCCTGTAATTGGAGGACTCATGTAAAGTGAATCTCACTATTATCTGAATTCACTTCAAAGAGCAACTTTAAGTAAAGAAAGTACAATAGTCGATGTTCAAAAAGATAATATAAAAATGCCCTACGAAAATTACGTTGGAGAGATCATGTCTCTAAGGAAAAACAATTAGAAATATTATTAATAAAAATTAATACTTATTACTTATTATCATGTGATAAGACATTCTTTATTTATAAAACTGGCAGAGTTTTATTTCAGGGTGTTAGAAATTCTGTCTGAAAGTTTAACGTGTACTCCGTAAAGTACATGAAAGTTTAAAAGCCCGTGTTTCCTCGCGGGCGTTGTCTCACTCACCTCAACGCAATCACTTCGTTATCTTAACAGCCGACATTGATTGATGACTCCCTAAACTAGCCAGAAGTCGTTTGTTCTTGAACACGCTTAGGTGGCACAGTATCGTTATATAGGACTTAATTAAATTCGTTTTCAGTTAAAGCTCTTTCCAATATGGTCTCAGAATTAACTTGTCTATGACAGCCAAGAAATTACATACATTGAAATAAATATTTTAAATTCTTAAAATAGATGTTAAAAAGTCATATTACTGAACTTGGGACTTTCGTGTGCAAATATACTCATACCTAACAGACTGTGAGGATTACGTTGTATTCACGAAAAGTTATAAAAAGTGAAGGGGCGAATTTTTTTATGTAGAAATAATTTTTCTCAAAGTTGCTTGCAAACAAAGCAAGTACATTAAATATTGATCGTTTCTGACAACATAATCCATGACACATGAAGTATTTAAGTGAGTAATACATTTTACTTATTATATTTTAAATATTAATCAGAATAACATGAGCGAAGGTGGTTTACAGAACATGTTAGGAACATAAACAAGTGGAGTTGATCTCGTTTATCCCTTTTTAGTCTCAGGGAGACGAAAACAAACATTAATGAGAATTTTACCCAGAGCGTACATTCATTTAACCATTTCGGAAAATTCAATTTTAAATCTGCTAGAACTTTTGCGGATACATTGGTAACAAATTTTAAAGAGGTTAATCCTTGTTGGTATGAACTTTACATTTGTTTTAGCATAAGTTCAAAGTAATATTTAAATAACATCTTTGCTCAACGCAGTAGCATGTAACGTGGGGCAATAAGGTATAACGGTTATTTTTTTAACAAGTTAGGGTTAGAAGTGGATGTTATTATATTCCTGAGAGTTTTTGATAAAATTGTCATGTGTGTGAATTTTTCCAATCTATGCAAAGCCAACCGTGGGAACTATTATTACCCGTACCTATCCTATGTCACAAAATGATAACACGTTAAAAAAATGCTTCCAGTATTGTGGTACAAAAGTGAGAATTTACTCAATTACACACTAGCTCTGTGTCTATCTTAGATAATAATGCGCTGTGCTGAAAGCAATAATATCTCAAAGGCTTGTCTCAATTGCAAGAATTGACAGAGGTGAATAACACAGGGTGTTATTCATCATGGATACATGCCCACAAGTGCGAATATTTATTGAGTAGTTACCTTAAGTTGAATACCTACTTCAATCTATACTAATATAATAAAGTTGAAGATCTTGTTTGTTTGAACGCGTTAATCTCGACTACTAGAACCACCAGACGGTTTTGAAAACTACTTTGTGTAAATAATAGCCACATTTTTGAGGTAGGCTTATAGGCTATCTAGCAATACGTTAAAGTTCTTGGTTAGCTTTAAATATTGATATTTGTAAAGTAATTCGGAAGAAAAAGTGCTATTGAACTGCTTTATCCGCGTGCGCTGGGGTAATGGCTTATTATACTTAAGTATTATATGCTACAAAGATAACGGTTTTTAATAGATGTAATAAAAATCTGGGACACTATATATATATCTTATAATTAAGCCACATTAAAGCATATTGGGTCAAATATTTTTTTCATTTTTTAAATGGAAACCTGAATCCACCAAGTTTATATAACATAAGTATATTTCAAATATAATATCTTCGAAGCAATGTTACCGTTCCTTTAGTATTGACTGGACCAGCAGTAAGGCAAACGCTACTGAAACCTCGAATTCCCATGATACCAACATATTTGCCTTTCAGTTTTAAAAGGATACAATTTCCTGAGAAGACATCGTTTGCAGTCACAATAAATTAAGCATAGGGACAGACATTCAAGTATGTCGGAATAGATTTAAGGGAATGCTGATGTTCCCATGGCCAATTGTATGTTGCGTTATCTATATTCGGGTGCGGCAAAACCAATACATACGGATACGCCAAGAAAATAAAACTATAAATGTTGTATATACTGAGATACTGTAAGTCTGTTCTTAGTGAATTCTTTAACCTATATGTGGGTGAAACCGCAGGGCATACCTAGTCGATAATATACAGCAGATAATTTCTACTGGCACAAGCTCTTTCAACGTTTGGGCACTAACCTCTCCATTCATTTGCTACTGATCATTCTGGTTATGCTAGAGGAGACCTCACGCTGCATTGGCCACTAATGGGTTGATGCGTTAAAAATATCTACATTTACATTGTTTCCATAGAGTTCGCATTAGCTACTATTTGTATAACTTTATAACACATCTCCAAGTAAGGCAATATTATTTATATTATATTGAGTTGCTCCTTTTCATAGATAACATGATATTAATTTGAAGTCTAAAATTACGCTTTCTGTAGCACTCTACGAGTAGGTATAATGTAATAATAGAACTTTGGCACTTAAATTAGGGGATTTTGTAATATTAGATCTTCAGTAATGTGACTTGGCAAAAGTTGTTATCTGTAGCTTGTTTTTTCAAACGCTTCCGCAATGTCAAGGTTACTGCAATTTTTGTATGATTTGAACCTTCGATTTAACTGAAATAGAAAAGTAAACTATGTTATGCACATTTTTTTTAATAGATACAACCATTTGCCAATTTTATTTTTCAACAGTTGCAATAATGGTCTCTGAAGATTACTTTATTTTTTAATGTGAGCTCCAACGTGGTAACAGTGCGGCTGAAATAGTAATGTTTTGTATGGACTTAATACTAACGAAGAAATAGTGCGTTATTGGGTCACTCGCTTTTGTTCTGGAAATTTGTATTACACAAATGAAATTCTTGGCCATCCGGAAAACGAGGCAGATAATGACAAAAAGAAGACGATAATGGAAGCAGGGTTCGTAAGCTAATGTTATTTTTTGTTCATGTTAATAGTCGGCAAAAGAGCAGACCTGATCTCAAAGACGTAAATGGCAGAAGCGTCAGCATTATTTTATTACAACCATTAATTGTTCTACTGATGTACTCAGGTCTCCTCTCACAATGACATGGGTTAAATTGCGTT
The DNA here is from genome assembly GCA_003671415.1 of Megathymus violae. Lineage (NCBI taxonomy): Eukaryota > Metazoa > Arthropoda > Insecta > Lepidoptera > Hesperiidae > Megathymus > Megathymus violae. Next base: position 4,082,987 of record PDGT01000016.1, on the reverse strand, counting down.
GACCATGTGTGGATTGGCAGATTTAATATACCTTTAAAAACATTATGAAGAACTCTCAGGTCTGCCGGTTTTCGCATAATTTGTTCCTTCACCAAAGCCAGTGAGAGTTAATTTGGAATTCGTATATAATTTGAAATTATGCTTGCAGGATTTATGCTCTAGCGTCCTGTGCTCAACTTTTAATCCAAAACACTACCACTCCTTCTTACTTCGTGACCACTGGTTTTCATTAGTCAAGGAGATATGGTTAACGAGCAATTTTGAAGTGTTACAAACAGGTAAAAAACATACATACCATGCCCGATTGACGTTGGTATTAAACTATGTTACAAAGCTCAGCTTCTTCCGATAGGCAGAACATGCCGTTCTTCCCTCGTCCGTTGCCTGAATGTAATAGTTTACTTTCTAAAATTTATTACATGCTTAACACAAGCAACTCCTAACAATCCCAAGAGTCCATTGTTCACAGAATTCGGTAATGTTAATTAAATATTGTCACTGAAATCTGCAGGACCAAAACACTCAGTGAATATAATAAAAAAACTTGTACCAATATTATCATTTAGCTACTCGTATCACTTTTAAATATAAATATTTGATAAGTTAGGTGTATAAAATTCGTAAAGGCATTCTGAAGTTTTGTTTTGAAAATTTAATGGGCACTCTGTGTATTAATAAAATAACAGATAACTATTAGAGGATTTAGTTACAAAAGGTGCTTTAAAAAGTTATTTAATGATTTATGTATGAAGTGACTACTTAACACTGGATAATTTGACTATTTTTGTACTTACAAATAAGAGTTTTAACGAGTATTTACCTTAAAAGCCTTTTTAGATTTGTTTTGAACTATATTTGATTTGTTTTGATTTTTATAAAAAAAAATATAAAACCGTTTGGTAAACGTATGAGCAAAAAATTATTTTTATGTAAATATTTTTTACAGTAGATCCTGAACGCCTTTTAGTGTGTCTGTTTGTACGGCTGTATTTTAAAGTGGAAGATTTCTATAGTCTGTTTCCGTTTAGAATTTACGATTCCGTAACCTTTGAAATTATATATTTATTTCGTATTACGGTTATGCACGGGTATATCTTACGGGTTTTTATGAGCGATTATTTATGGAAGAAGAAGACGATAATTAAGATGTTTTATCAATACTTGTGTATAATTGTTTACAATACTCTATATTTTTGAATATTCTATACTATTCAACATTTCTTTATCATTATAATAAAAAAATTCTTTTCTAGCATTGTTCATTTGTCCAATCCCTGCCGTTGTTTTGGCATACGAATGTAGTTGGTTTCAATTTTTTTATGCTCCACTGTAAAGCATAAGTCTCGTAATCGAGGAGGCCGAAGGTTGTACCAGTACGTATTGGTGGAGTAAAAAGTTGTCAATTAAAGCGTAGGAAATTCTTATGCCGCTCGAAGGCCTTCGGCATGGCATAACGACCCCTGTCTAAAAATAATAATCGAGACCAACATTCGCGCACGCTTAAGAAATGTTACCACTAGTGGTCATCCATTCTAGTATCGACAGTGGCTGCCTTTTCTTAATTCAGTCTATCATTGATCGATATTGGTTGTTTGTTTTATTTATTCGTTACAAACTGTAATGGTCCACCATGCTTTAATCTGCCACGGTGCACGGCTGCCAAGAAGATTGGCAGACTTCACAAACCTTGGAGAAGATTATGGTGAACTCTCAAGTATCCAGGTTTCTTCAAGATGCTTTACTTCAACGAAGCAACTGTTAATTTGTAATTTGATTTAATGATATAAAATGTACCAAGCAAGTTAAGACAGCGAGCAAATAATGAAAGTAACATTGTCAATTCTATTATTAAATTTTTTTGTTACCTTTAAATTAGTATTCTATAGGACTACAAACGGCAACAAAACGTTTATTCAATGAATTGGTAACCCAATACAGTTAATTTGTCACGTAAGAGACGGTTAATTTACTGAAGAAGAAGACATGTAATTTAAAACCATGAATATGTTATACTAGCGTAAATTGCATTTAGATATTTTATTCTTAGTTTAACCAACTCTCCTACATTGGCCGGTCTCAGACAATGATCATAATAAAATTTTATTATATGTCTGTGGATGTGTCAGCAAGTGTTAAGAGAATAATTTGCTTTTTAAATTAAATTTCACATCACTTTATTACAGTGACAGCGGGTGCCATTCTGTGTAACAATTCATGCATTATTTTATGCAGCTGCTATCACCACTTTAAATTGGTAACACCATGTCGATTGTATAATTTATAATTCATTTATAAATGTATAAAATAAAAAATTAATGCTAGTTTTGTCTTTTGCGTTGCTGTATTTTTACTTTTTAGTAATCGTTACACTTGAGTATATTGCTAGATAAATATTCACTGTAGTTTGAAAGGCTTTACTTAAAAAGCTTTATATTTTATTTATTGTGTGAAAAGCAATGTACAATTATTAATAGCGTAAAAAATCCTACTCTGGCCCCATATTTCAGCCTTAAGTATACATTAAAATGTAAACATGCTGAGGGCGACCGTCGCCTTTGCAGTTATTTTAATAAACGACGCGCAGAGATTTTTGTGTTGGGTTTTTCATCCCTCACTATAGCCTTTACCCTCCGGCGTCATCCCTATTAGTTATTATGATTCCACTCTTTAGCTACCCAACCCATATTTAATATACTTACTTTGGATATAAAGTAATATGTTAAACATTTTTTTTCAAAACAAGGTCGACGCAAGCAGCTTCGCATGACAAGTTGACTGATGGAATTTGCAGGCTGAGTATAAATTCAAAGGATCAAAACTGTTAAATATTATTAAATGAGGGGATATGGACGAATATAGGCAAGTATGGGATTTGTTATACATATCTGTATTATTTCATTGCTATTTTTATAAAACATATGTAATTAAGTCGTTGATTTTGTGAAGAGCTGAGGTTATTCAGTAACGACATGGCGAAGTGATTGATTAGTTGATTGATAGAAACTTGGGGAGATGACACAAAATGGGAGCTTTTTTGCACAGCGAAAAGCTTAATGAATTCAGAAGATTCAGATGGAATATTCATTTTCGTAAATATTACTGTAAAACTGTTTGGTACAAAATATATAGTTAGATAAATCCATACAACATACATTATTATTTATTTATTGTATAAATAAATAAATACATATAATATACATACATATATAATTTATTAGTTGGCTTAACGTTAGGTGTCTAGTCTGTTCGTTTATCGGCTATTATCATAAAAATGTATGTACATTGTTGTGGCTATTAACTCAAAAAATCAACTGAAGTAGGAATATTTTGTAGGGATAGAATTTTTGCTTATCTGTTCATTTGAAACGATACGGGAACTATTGTTAGAATAATATCATACTTGGCGGGTATATGAATATATAACTTACATTATGGGTCATCGTCTAGAGTATTGGATTTCCAAAATAATGGTTCTGTTTCTGCGGTAAAGGAATTAGAGTTAATGATGGCTATTGATAAGTATGTTTTTAATTGATGTGTTAAAGAAACACGGGGTAAATATAAAAACTGAAATCCTGACACACTTACACCCTCGCACTAGAATTCCTTTTTGTTGCGCATAGAATAGGGACATACAATTAAACATCATAAACACACACGACCCGAAAACAAAAAAAAACCTATAACATAAATGTTTGCCCCGATCGGGGAACATACCCGGGATCCGTCGCTCGACAAACAGGGTCACTATTAAATGAACTACTAGGTAGTCTAAATGTCTATATGAAATATATAAAACGCATGGTAAATTTAAAAATTATCTTTCTCTAAGGTAATTTCTTTCATTCTTTCTTACCTTCTTCTCATTTCCTGGCCGACAACGCATCAGTGGTACCTTTGGTCTTGTTGATGTCCATGGGCGACGGTGACCACTTACCATCAAGTGGCTCGTTTGCTCGTTTGTCAGCTTTTAACATTAAAAATATATTATTTAAGAACTATTTATTGATAAAGTGATATGAAAACAAAACATATCTAAAATACCGTGGTACGTCGTATAAACTTCAACTTTAACTCAAAACAACAGGCGACAAAACTTCTGCTAATGGAACAATCTACTTAAATTTAATTCTTTCCCTGTGTGTACGAGAATTACTTTGTTGTGCGGGTACGTAAACAGGCATATAGCTCTCACGAAACATTCGAAAGATTCACTGCTAATGGATGTCATCTGGTACATTCACGCGTAAGTGTTTTATTCGCATTTAGTGATAGTTGTGTAAAAGGGAGTCTTGTGGTGTATTAACAGATTAAGCTACTGAAACGATACATAGATTGCCAACGCAATAATAATAAGCTCAATAAGATTTTGAAATATTATAACGCGTCTAAATATAATTAAACCTACCTGCCTAGTATATATCTATTTGATATGGTACCAATTTAATAATTTTATAGTTTTTCTTTTCGAAAATCGGTTTAATTTCTTTTAAAAAGCGTTTTCTCCCAGTTTTAGTGTGAATATTCTTATGTAATAAGTACGGTATTATAAAACGTTATGTACAGAAAGCGATTACTTATAATTTTATCATAATTATGTATAGATATAAAATTTTATGAACATGTATGTTTGTTTTGAACTTGACAGTCAAAAGTCTAATAAAATAGGAAAATTCATCTCGTTTCTTAGGTAGGAAAGTAGAAAAGTAAGCAGAACTAAAACATATCTACATAAAATAATGGACAAACAATTCAAAAAGGATAAGTGGTAGTATTGTGTTAAAAAATATTTGAAAATAAAAAACGTGTTTGAAATACAGAATTCCAAGTCGGAAGAGTGTAAGCGGAGGACGTAAAATCTTCGCTATGAAGTAATAAAGAGAGCATCAACGGTGCACGTCTCTATAGGCAAACGTGTTTGGAATTAATGACCAGTATTTTACACCCTTTTTCTACACAGTCATACAGATCGTGACGTCGTAAACTATATCAGTAATCTTAATGATTATTCCCAAAAGCCTGTATAAACATAATTATAACTCACACTCGGACATTCGATTTGTACATTATAGTATAATTTTTTTCTCCGTGCAGTTTGGGTCATAATTGATAAGCCGGCTAGGGCGGTGAGCATGTTGCGCGGACGCTTCGCCATTGTCGATAAAAACAAATGAGTCATCGAAGGCAGGTGCACGGCAGCGGTGCGGTATACAAAGGTTGCTGCGATATTTTTATGTTATGATAATTGTTTGTCAATTGTTATGTAATTTGTTTTTCATCATTACCCCCACCTAATACTTGCAAATTAATGCAATGCTAATTTAGTAATTACTATCTTTTTTGCTGTTAAATTTAAGCTTAGATATAAGTATTTATATTTATTTTTAATATAACTTGTTACATTCTAAACTTTTGTACTTATAGTTTTTTAATACATACATACCCAATTAATAATTTATTTTAAATAATTATTATTCTTATTTTAATAAATACGTTATTTTATCTATTTTTCTTTCATTTTTATCACACTCCCACATAATGACAAAACTAAATACACAATCGATAACGCTTATCGACAACAATAATGCGCATCACTATGCCCGCCCATAAGGCCCGTGAGTGGGAGAGAGAGAAAAATACTCGCTTCACCGCTCCGACGTTTTATGACGCAAACTGCACGGAGAAAAATTATACTATAGGTATATATTCTATACTAAGAAAAGCAAAGGATATATAATATGACGTTAATATTTCTCTTTAAAATAGTATATAAAGTAAATCTAGTATGCAGGAAAAGTATATATATTCAAAAAGATTTATTCTAAAGTGGCGGTACTTTATATTTTTACAAAGAATACGGGACTGCAGGAAAAGAAAATGGATTTCGTGCTGAAAATATAACTAAAACACAGCTATCAGAAATATACGTGCGCTAAATATTTTGCTCCAAAAAGAGTGTCGTAGCCATCGGTCAGCGTTCACGGTAGTACCTTTATTGAAAAAGATTCTTATATTGGACCTCAATCACACCTGACGCTGCTAAGGTAAGCTCATTGAAAAGAACATAATGAGACCAAAATGATAAAAGTAGGCACCTATTAGTAGGAATTTCATAAATACGTATATGATTATGTATGTATGAAATCAATAAACATTGGAATAGAGTATATATAAACTAACAGCCCCCTCCGACTTCAGTCGGGTGGAATAATTAATTATATATAGGTATCTGATTGTGCAAAATTTTATGGGTTTTGTGTCAATTAGATATCATTAGGTTTACTGATATTTTATATAGTCTGTCATCTGTGCAATCACATGTTCTCACTACTACCAATTTTCATTAAAATCCGTCAAGCTATTCTTGAGTTATGACCGGACATACAGACAGAAAAAAAATTCAAAATGGTCAAATTGACGTCAGTGAATCATAAAACGAATACGTATCATGAAATTTGTAAAAAATTGAATGTAGTGACAGATAGACACTGCAGATTTATATGGTAGTATAGATTAATATCGAACTTGGCTGTTGTGCACCAAATGTCTTTCCATAAGTATTCTAATTTTCGGTACATAATACTATAAGACATTTGACATTGAGTTACAAAAAAGTGAAGTATTTTTATACATAAAATTCTTCTTTAGTTAGCACGGAGGAAGGTCACCGGGGGGATTTTAGTGCGGTAATAATCCCATATAACCCCCCGTCGCTCCCACGGCTCCGGGAACCTTTTGAAGGTTTTCCCCTCGAAACCGAAAAAAATAAAAGGTACACGTATATATGTCACTTACTTCTTCCTAAATGGTTGGACCAATTTTAATGAAATTTCTTGTGCGTATTTACATAAGTGGATTCAGCTAGTTTAGATTCATAATTGGACCCATTAGTCCATTAGGAAGGCTTGCATACTGCACACTTAATAAAAAAGCGATTATTGAATAGAGACTTTCAAGCAGCATTACATGGTCCTAAACTACTATCTACTAGCAAACTTTCCGATGACAATGTGATCTGCCTTAGAAATCAGTCAAAAAATCCTGGGTATCATAGTGGTATGAAAACGAAATAAAGAATTTAATGATTATTATATCGTTAAATCCGTTAACCCTCTACGGTCTTGTTTGTCATCTGGTACTACGTGTAACCCTCATACATCGTGCGATGTCAACGCCACGGAAAGAAAGATAACTTTATATATGATATTAATCAAATAACATGTTTGTATTATACCAGAAATACTAATCTGTTTATTGGAATTTTTTTAATAGCCAAATACTGAGCATGCATTCATTTCTTTTTTTTCCGTTAAGGCTATTTATTGATAGAGATTTTAATTTAATTGAAAATTACGGGTAACAAATGCACCTAAGCATTAATTGATAAATTTCCATTTTATCTATATTACGCAGGTAATTGTGCCACACACATTCAAAACAATTAAAACACTTTTTTAATTTTATGATAAACATAAAAACAATTTTCCATAAACATATTGTATTTTTTTCTGTTATTTATAATGTGAATGTATTCTATCATAAAGGTTGTCACACGAGTCTTCAATTACTTCACTTCCCTCCAAGTTCATGATTTATACGATAAATAAGGGGAAAAGAATTCAGTACTGAAATATTACATTATAATTTTAATGATACTCATAAAACACGAATCAAAATAAAACTTAAAGAGCATCGAGAGAACGATAAGGTTTGAATTAAATTTTACGAAAAGACAGCTGATATACGGTATTAAAGTGGTGAAATCGTGCAATGCTACCTTTGCAAATCGGACACCACATCACGTATCTCACATTACCGCGTTCAATGACTATAGAGTTACGAGTCTTTCAGGCGACGCGTTAAAACTCGCGCCATCAGCCATTTTACTGGTGGTCTTTTGCGCTGTGGCAGGCGTAATCCATATACGAGTAAACGTCACCTAACTATCTGTTACTATCAATTTACTTTTATTTAACGTAGAATTATTTAAATAGTTACCTGAGTTAATTTTATCTGTTATTATGTTAATAAATGGAAAAATTCATAGACTTAGGATTTAGTCTTCGAAACCAACGTGTCAAAGGTTTTTTTTGTTAGAGAATTAATCGAAATAAATTAGAACCAAGGGAAAGGCGAAGAAGCTTTTTTATCGAAGTTAGTAGGGGAGTGTTTGAAGAATTAAGTATTCAAAACTTAAAGAAATGTTCATTGAAGGAGTGTGATTTAAACCGACTTGGGAGCACTCTAAAAACCCCTCAAATCTTCAAGTTCTTTTAGCTGATGTTCGTCATTATGGGCAATCATCTGGTTTCTCATTACACGCTCTTCTTCAAGATTCCATAGCATTTTTGGTCTATAGGTTATAGGTCTATAGGTTGGTCACTGTGAAATAGATTTAAAATCGAATTTATTCTGCTTCAATACAAATAAGTAGAAGTAGAATTTTGACGTATGTACAAACCATTTATTCAGCGACATAGTAGATGAAATATTTTTAATTACAAATAATAATAGTGTAAACGAAACATTGGTGAAATTACTCGATTTCAAACGCGTGAGTCATTAGCCAACATTTGTCAGTTGCAAAACTAAAGTCTGACGTTTATCGCTCTGCAATTGATGAACCACAATAAGGCCCCACAATCAATTCTTGCTGAGGATGATTTTGACAATGTGTATGAGTAATTAGATATTAATTGCTAAAGTAAATCTTCAATACGGTGGGATGTTATTATTATCATAAGACAGCCGTAGACAGTAATACGATGGTGCTATTTAAACAAGCATTTATTACTGCCTTAATAACTATATATCTTTAATGTGATTTGAAATGATTGGTTTATAAGTGTGCCCTGTTAAAAATACCTTTACACTAGAATTTAAAAAGCTCTAAGAAAATTTAAGAAAATTTTTCTTTTGCATATCTTCCTTAAATAATATAAAAGAGAATAAGTTTTTCTTTTACACTTTGTTAATGTGTTAAATTATACTATAGATATTGATGTTTTTAACCGTAACTTAAACTATTTATTTTGAAGGATATGAAGTAATTACTATACAATGTACAGTCTCGTTCAAAATGCAAACAATATACATGAAATTAAAATATAAAACGAGGCGTTTTATTGCGAAAATCAAGTAGTTCATACAATTGTGCATCGTAGCACATAGTTAAATATAGTTTTCGTAGCAGCCATCTGTAGTTGTTTATAAAATGTGGCGTAAAGTACGAGTAGCTTGAGTGGAATAAAATCCAGACATAACATTGTAATATCTAATTACTCTTTTGTCCTCAAATACAAAATTCATTACTTAAGAAAAATACCATATAAGTGCAAAATATGTTGGCTTCTAATTATTAGAATTTTTATAGGATGTTATTGGAAGAAACGAAAAACTAAGACAGAAATTCATCATCACTATTTTATAAATATCACTTATATAATTAACTAATTTATATAGCTAAGGTTACCTTTGCATTGAAATGTTTGGATTTCGGAATATAATGGCAATGTGCTCGTTTGAGATCCAGATTACTAATTCAAAATCAGCAGTTACTAATTATGTTATTTTAGACTCCGAATCATTTATTAAAACAGTAATATGAAGCATATCATATCATACAACGCTTTTAAGTTTTAAGTCTTTCGATAGAACGGAATTGTTGCCATTAATTCAAATGGGTCCATACAACTCAGCTGAAATGAAATTTGTTTGGATCTAATTTCAGAGCGAAATTATTGTGTTTATTTCCAATACCGATACAAATGTTTATGCAAAACCTCGGAATTATCAGTGTCTAGTCTAATTATTATTGAATTTGAAATGTTTTAAAACGGTAACATTATAAGCTTCCATAAGAAATTCTATTTCAATATACACTTATAGAAATATAATTATACATATAATGAGAACAAATTAATTGAAATTATATAAAAAATGCCATCCTGCAGAAACGAACGCTTATGTAACGAGTAAATAAATGTATATTTGGATAAAACTATAATAATGTCATTATGTTTATTGTCAAAAATTGAGCTAAGTATTAAAATAAAAAATCAACTAAAAGATGTAAACGTCAAAATAAATGTAAACGTCAAAATATACTAGCCCAGCGTCATCACGATTAGGTAATAAAATATTAACTATTATGTTAGTCTGAAATATTTCAAGACAACCATTTCCTTTTTATAGTTATAAGGTCGGATTAATCAAAAATGTTTTTTATAAAATACTACTTGTGCCCGCGACTTAGTTCGCGTGGAATTTAACAAAAAGTTATTTAGTAGAAATAAAAGTAGCCTAAGTTACTCTTATTACACCAGCTACCTGCCAGTGAAAGTCCCGTCAAAATCGGTCTAGCCGTTTCAAAAATATGAATGTGTCCATCAGAATCTACATTATGTCTTTGTCGTGCTAGCTCTTTGAAAATATAAAACATGTTACCCAACATTGCTTTCAAGTATAAAAGAGTTACGGCATAGTGGGATACTGCAGTTGCAAATCAGATTTGCATCAATATTGTAAGGTTGAGAGAACTGATCCCGTTTCTTTTGTGACGTAAAATAGAGCCAATAAGATAGGACAAGTCGTCTTAATATTTTAAGATGTTGGTTCACAACCAAAAATGTACCGCTGGTTTCCATTATAGCATCATATCTTTTATTGTCACATGTGTTATTACATTACTAGATAGGTCAGGGACTAACTGTTTGCTCTTAAGTATCCTCAACAAATTAAAGTCGAGATTTCCCTAGATGAATAAATCTAAAGTACATTTGATCAGATAATTTTTTTTTTTTTCAATTCAGTGCTCTTTTAGTTTTCTACTTCCGCGAAATAAAGTTAATCCAAATAAATATTTTAAGTGAATTTTGTATATTCTTCAATACTTAATCTTAGTTAACTACAGACGTGTGTATTTTATTCAGTAAAATCTAATATTTAGGTGTATTTAATTAAGTTCGGATACACCTAATTTCTTTATTTTTAACCGAATTCAGCAAAGGAAATGGTTCACAATTTGTTTGTATTTTATTATTTTCTTTATGTTTGTTACCTCAGAACTCCCTCATATATTGATCGATTTAGAAAATTCATTTTTGGTTTCAGCAGGTATGTTTCCTATTGGTCTCACTTAAATTTGAAAATAAGTACCACCTGTAATAGTAAAAAAATTAAGAGGTGAAACTAAGAAATTCATCTTTTTCAAATTAAGTCGATTTTATACTATAAATAATATAAATAAGTACTATATCGATAAAGTATATAAAGGTTTCATTGCAGAAATTGTAAACGAAGGAACAGTAAATTATATATATTTGTAATAATACAACTTAATGAAGTGGCTTCCAACACGCAAAAAATAGAATGCACTTGATGAACAGTAATGTACGATGAAACGAGACGAATACGGAAGACGATTAATTTATACATTTACGATTAAGTATACTTCCGACGTAGGGAAAAATCAAGGGATTTCACATATTATGGCTATTGTTTTTGAGTAACATTTAAGTCTTACAATTTAGCCTGTGACAAAAACAAATGAAGAAGATTTTACTTACAGGGACCTCAAATATACTTATATACTTACAAGACTTCGTTTTGAATAATGAAGATTAAGTGATATGTCAAAAAAATAGTTATTAACAACAACTTCAAGAGGTAGAAAGGAGAATAAACTAGTTTTCAAGTCTCTCTCTCCGTAAACTAAAGGCAGGGCAGCAAAAAGTACAGATTTGTTTATAAAGGTAAAAAGTGTCAGCGTTTTCAACAGATAACAACAGGATGTGTACAATTTTAATTTCTGCCATATAAAGTTAAGATATCACAAGGTTCGGGAATCTTGAGGTGGGCAAAAATAATGTCACGCATTGTAGGATATCTGACAGTGACAGGTAAATACAAGGTACAAATACGTCTATTTTAACACAACACAGTACTACTGGAAATAAAAACCTTATAAATGTTTGTCCTTTTAAAATTCATTTATATAATCTTAAATTAGGAATGCTTTATCAGAGTGATTTATAACATATTGAAATTAATACATAAATATTGAAAGTAAAGTTTAAAAATTAACAGAGGTTACCAACGATAATGCTTTTATGATTGCTTTCTCGGGATCATTAATATGAGTGATTGAACATTTATGAAATTTAAGGCATAAATGTGATGGTGGAATCCATTTTTCCTTGAGTCCCAAAGGGAGGTTCCTTTTGCGATGAACTACACTGATAAACAGACGAGGCAAGGGCCCCTATTGTTGGAGGTCGGTGAGCTCTGTGACATCTAATTTAGTTTAGGTTACTGAATTAGTCTCGTGATATTGCTGATTTTTTCTTAACTTATGACAATAAAAATGCTGACCAATATTGTTAATAATACGTGAAGGAAAATCTTTTTAATCAATTTTCTCACCTGCTAAAGAACCGTTTTAGTGTTATTGAGAAATAAATAGAAATAATTTGTTTTGTTTGGTACCTTTAGGGTTACCAAGAAAAATAAATTGGAAATTATTTAATGTTTGTGGGCGAACTGCGATCATAATGCGAATACTACTATCAATAATTGCGTAAGTAAACACACTAGATTTCAAAATGATGTGTCTCAGAATTTTGTATATAAAATAAAAATGTTTCTCTCCACAAATTCAATATGTCCATTGAAACCGTGTCATTCGAAGAACATTTATTATTGACATTCAATTATTTTGTGCTATATCAACTTTAAATTAGCAATATGTCAAGGCCTGCTTTTGAATTATATCAATTGGGAAAACTAAACTCATATTTCAATTTAATACCACAAAAGGAAACCAAGAAAGAATACAGAAATCGAGGGAAAAATTCACAGTTCGTAACACTCAGCATTTCGACGTAATAGCTTTTATAAATTTGCCATATTAACTGCTTTTCGTCTTGGAATAGATGCGGTACGATTTTACAAATTGAGCTTCTACGAATGTACTTTGAACGAGTTGACATGTGACTGATTCGTTTTAATTAGGTAATAAAAACACTAATGACAGTACTGAATTAAAAGTTAAAGTAACATTTATGTATTTAAAATAAAAGGTCTACGTGATTCCAAAAAAATATTTTAATGTAACAAATGAAAAGCACTTTACTGATACTTCAAAACGATCACTAGACAATAGACAAGCCGACGCCTCAAAGGTCTTTGTTTAATACAATTCTGTTTTATACGAAGCGACGTACATCTTCGTCTTTATAAGTACTAACAATCCATGTTTACTACCCGTATCGTGAGCGTTTATGTCGACCATAATTGTTTTATTAAGTAAATTTAACTGCAACCCGAGTCCGCAGAATGTCTGCGAATAAATAAACCTAATTCCTAGAGTTTATTAGTGATCTTTAAGGAAGCAAATATTTCGTTAATTTACGGAAAGACTCTTATTATTTATTCAATTACTTATAATGTATTCTATCTATGTTAATATCATTTATAGTTTGTAAATTACTTTTATAATTAAGGTGTCATAGTTTCCAACTATATAGGGAACCCTACTTCGACAAATAGCGACATAAAATTTGGATAATAAATATACACAATAAGCCATTATTTCATTTTTAATGTCAGTCTGTAATAGTCATATTATGCCAAACTATACAATTTATAATATTTAAATATGACAATGTTTTAATGACGTTACTTGAAGAATAGTAGTTGTATTAAATGAAATCTTATATTGTGAATTGGACTATTTTACATTTTGTACATATATTTAAATATAGTTTTTACTCTTTTTAATCCATGACACATGTGTTTGAATTTTTATAAGCCGTGAGCTGAATTCAAATTTTATTTTAGTTTAGTAAAATAGTTTAGCAATTTATGCTGAAGAAGATTAAAGATACCGAAGTGATGCGAGCTTAGGTTTATAGTAAGCTCAAACGTGAATCCATCGTCGTTTCTCCATCGAACAACTCGACGTACGGCGAGTATTCATCCTTACGTAGTGAACGTAACACCTATATGGACGGCGCGGTTTGCGTCGTCCGTCATTCATTGTGCACACTGCAAAGGATTGGAATAACTTGCCCGCTTCGGTGTTCCCGTCTTCTTACAATGTTGGAGTCTTCAAGAGGAGAGTGGATAGGCTCTTATAAGTTAGTGCGTCCAACATCTTTGACTTCATCAGCACTTTCCATCAGGTGGGATTGTTGTCAAGCATTAACTTATTCTATGTAAAAAAGGACATATTATCCATTACGATTTTACCCTTTTTTAATTCATAATGGACGCATCTTTTGTACACATTGCCGGGAAAAGAACTGGCAGGTCTGTTATTGCTGTCAAGTGTGATTCCGAATGCCAAAGTTAGGCCGTTGTGGTTGAGCCTTCTTGGAAATATTAGCAAAAAAAGGACATTAATTTATGATCTATTCACTAACATTAACATTTTGGATAAAACGGATAGGAAATTTGAATAATTTTACGTGACTCAGGTAATTTCAATGATAATACTCGTACTTTATATTATAATAATATTACAACATAACCTATAAAAACAGGAAGAAGTACGATTACGACAACAATACTTCGCGTTAAGTAATTTTGGCGAACCGAATTTAAATTTTCAATAATAAAACAACGCTAGCTAGTACAGACCTCCCGAGATGTTAACCACAAATTTAGAGCGTCGTTTTTTATGGTGACAGTTATATTCTACTAGATATAAGATTAGTTTAAAGCTCATTTATTTCTAAAGGACAATAAAGATAAAGTTTTCATTATTCTGCGCTAGCCATGAACGCTTTGGATCAAACTTAGAGTCTGGAGTAAAAGTTAATCAAACGTAAATTTCACTAAGTGACCAGGGTCGGTTCTTTTTGAAGGGTCATTTCATTGGCGACGGGGTGAACCATCAATTTAGCTTCACGCCAGTCGCAAGCGGCCGAGGGTTGCGGTCGACATGTGAAACGTTTTATTACGGTTCAAGAGCCGGTACAATAACGCCACTCGAGTGTGTTTCACTTCGGGACACGCCGGTAATGCTTATTGTTTCGTTGGGTAAATAAAATTGTTTATATAACAACTTGATCATTTATGTTATATTGTTTACCGAAGCAGGATGTTGCCTACGATAAACGTTTTTGTTACTACTTCATTTATAAAATTTTCTAAATTAAGCAAGTTTATTCGATTATGCTACTGATCAACAAGAATAATTAAATTAACTCATGCTCATGCTGAATGACGAACATATTTTACTGTCAGATTGTCCATTTGCTACTTGTCAAACTTTCATGTAATAAAAATAACATCAGGGTGCACATTACTTCAGGTAGTAAAAAAAGTCATTTATCACACGTTAATATGATCGATCTTATCGACACATTGTCAGTCAAGAAGAAAATAATGTAGATTGACTGTTTAATACTGCAATGCAACATTAAAAAATCATGGTAGATTTCAGAAGTACCGTAGTAGTAAGCTAGGTAGACAAAGAAATATACATATTACCGTGAGGGTACGAGTACCATTTGTATTAAACTGAAGTCAGCAATCGAGAATAAATGGGATCTAGTGCCATTTTATTGTTTGTCCGTAAAGCGATGACTATGATGATGTTTCATGTAAAGTTGTGATTTTTCTTAAACTGAGAAATTTTATTCCTAATTTATAATTTAATTTTTTTCAGCTAGAACTCTCAACGCTTGCTTGCAAATAACTTATAGCAGTTACTTTTATTTTACATTTCGATTTACTGTTAAAGAACTAAATTAATAAAATAAGATAAATGTAATATTTGCTAAACTTTAATTTTCCAATCACAAATTTGTGAAAATAAAGAAACATAACACTTCACTATTAAAACAGATGCTTATATTCTTTTAAATTCTAATGTGTACCTATGTGTTTTTTAAATTTCAATGTGTCAATAAAATTGTATTATCGTTTATTTTCTAGAATATGACAAATGTATAGTGTAAGAAGCCATCTAATAAAACAATAAGTTCAAATATGCTTTTAAGACAACCACTGAGTAGGTATACTTAAAATGCTCTAAAGCACTCTCGAGAAAACAGAATTGTAATAAAGTAGGGAATAAATGTTTTCCGTTCGACTTCTGTTACCAGATCTTGTGGTTGACAGAATCTAAATAATATTATAAACTTCAATTAGACAAAATTACGTACCGTTAAAACAGATTATCATTTTAACAATAGGATTACACTGGAATTCAGGGACAAGACCTAAATATAAATATTATCGAAACTTAAATATTCCATCGCACTATTCATTATTATTCGGCACATAATTCAGAATACATTGATTCATATTCTATTGAAATTTAGATGAGACTTATTTATTTAAATATTATTGAATTAAACGAAAATATTACGGCGAACTCGACAGGCAGAGTATTACGGCAAACTTACGGACATAAATGTTAAGTTAAATTCTCTATGTAAATGCAAAACGAATAACTGCTATAGGTAATAACTAGAAAAGTGCCCTCGCTTCGCTTCAAGAAAACTACGCCTTACATTAATTTAAATTCATTTATAACTTTTTTATTTATGGACGGATTGCAATGAAGCAAACTTTAAGTATTAAGTGACGCTTACTGCAATACATTAGTGAAAACCAGAACGAAATCGGTTAAGCCGTTTCTGAGATTAGCGGGAACAAACGCACACACAAACAGAAAAATTCTAACAACTATTGTTTTGTATTCTATTGCGTTAATAAAAGCCCCTAATAATGTTTTTTCTCATATATCGTTCATGTACAGAAAGCGATTAATTAAAATTTAATTATAGGTATTAAGTAAAAAACACCTAGTACATTATGTACTAATCTTATAAGAGAACATGTCTAAATTCTTACTACTATCCCAAGGAAACGGGTTCATTTTCCGAGATACCAAGTATCCTAGATATTGACCCATAATTTAATTACAAACATGTTGCCTACAAGGCTATAAGATAAAAACCTTCAGTGACGCCAGAAGGTTTTGCTTAAGGTAGATGTTATAGCCGGCTTTCTTATTTCATCAGAAAGGGCGTTCTGAACTTGAGCAATTTAAACAGTGTAGGAGATTATATGATTTCTACATCGATCCTACGAGTGAAGTAATTTTACAAATGACACTAATTTTAATTTTTGCAAAATTACGGAACATCGAAAGTGGAAGCTGATGCAAACGAAATGGACTTGCGCTAATCAGAAAAGAGTAATTGCTTCAGTTGAGTCGTCGTATTTTATGTTCGTGTTCAGAATGGTTGTAGCCGTTGGGTTTTTAATCAATTTCTAAGAAACAATGGGCGTTGTTTAATAAATGTTCCTGATCCAAATTTGGGGCGGCAACAGATGGTACGCGAATGCCGTCTAGCGTGAATAATTTCTTTACCCTCCAAACAATTTCGTTGCCTATTTACTTAAAAAAGTAGAATAAATAAAATTGTTAAGCGAACTGTTGTCCTTACGAAATATACCAATCGTAAATAAAATTAACCAATAAATATTAATCGGAAATTGGTTCGGTGATCGACATTCGATTCTAATTGTGAGCGTCGGATAGCTGTTATCGAGGAATATCAAAGGCCTTTCAATAGCTTTTGAATTTCTGACTGCATGGCCCACTTTTCCTTACGTTAATCCACGTTCAATAACGCTGAATACCCAGTAGGCTATGGCACCTTAATTATGGGAACAGGTCGAAAAGTGCTTGTAGGAACCAACCTCGAATAAATATTATTTCATTCATCCATTCAAGTTCGGGGCAAGCAATGGAATACAGTTGAGATGAAATATCAATTGATTGCATAGACGAGATACTACTCCCATGTGGATGAGAGTCTTCAATGAGCAGCGTTAAAATTGACGTTCGTAATGAATAAAATATTTATTTGTAACTTACTGTTAATGCAGAGATTTTGTATAAGTAATATCCGGTGAAAAAACCTACATAAAAATTAAGTAACATCAGTTTAAGTATATTTGTATTTTAAAAATGTGTCCTTGTCAAATAAAAATTTAAGTTTATTTTAAATAAAAGAGCAATTTCCACCACCCTATCCTATTTCCTATTTCCAATTTATCGTACGTCCTAATTAGTAAACGTTTCAACTAGTGTTATCCATTTATTGGGCGCACAAAGTACTTTATCTGCTGCAAAAAATACTTATGAGATGTAAAATAGTGGAGGCCGTGCAAACCTCTATTAGACATAATAGATGTCAATACAACAGAAAACTAGTCTAGACTAGACTGGAAATTTAGGATAATTGAGGTCCACTCTGTCCAATTTTGTCCGATTTGTAGGATTGGATAAAACGCTACAGATCGTGTTTAACGCTACAGAAGTTTAGTTTCGAAAAAAGTTACTTATTCGGTGTTGCGTTATTTGACGTTTCTTTAAATCGTTCCATTCACGATTATGGTAAACCGATGTAATATGTAAGTATTACATTATTTGACAACATTATGAGTGTGACTGTCACAATTACCACTAGAAATTTATCTCTACTAATCAACGTTGTTTTAGTCTACCTGTTTATGCTAAATAAACATAATGAGTTACAATCATTGAAATGGTCCCGTACATCCAAATTTTAAATAATCGCGCCCTTGTGTAGCTATGCATTATCCTTATTTCATTTCCTCTCTTGTCTATTCCTACTTCCTTTTCGCAACTTCACCGAGCCTAACGGATTGGCAGGCGCGCACGCCGAAGGCGCATGCGTAGATGGACTGAGGGAGAGTGATTTTCGAGTTAGACGGCGAATTACGTTGTAGTGTTATAATAAAAGATCTAGAGATTTAGAAGATATAATGTATTCAAGTATTCCTGGCGGTTACAATGACTATAATACAGGAATTACAAGATTAAGAAACTAAAAAGGTCACTTGTATGTAGGAAGCTAGGCCCGTCGCTTCTCTGGCGTGTAGCGCGCAGAGGCTTTGCAGACAGGAGCGTGCTTTTAGGGCGCACGAGACGATCGGAGTCACCGGCGTTCAGCGCACGGAAACCTCGGCGACTGGAGCGTGCGTTAATACGCACGAGACGTGTAGATTTGTCCGGTGTTCAGCACACGGAGACCGCCGACGATGGAGACTCCTTCAAGTTTCCAGTGTTGTGACCTACACGCGAGAGACTTTGAGTGTCGAGATCCAAGAGTTGCGACCCACACGCGAGAGAGGCTGTCCGTATCGCAATTGTGATTGCACCCGCGAGACTGTTCTCCATCTCGTCACAGCTCGCCTTTTATATCTCAAATTTTCTCAAATGATTCTCTTCTTGCGTTCTATTTACGAATTTAAAATTACTATTCAGCCTAATAAATGACATTACCAAAAAGGATAAAAATTATACAAATTAAAAATAAAAGTAATCATGATGACAATAATTTAGAACATTTGTCAAATATTTGACAACAATAACAAAACATTAAACCTAATAAAATATATAACGAAATTACAGAATAAATGGATAAAAAATAGAGGAAATTATAAATGAAGTTAACCAAAGGAGTATTATAAGATTTATAAACTACGCGAGTACCAAAATACTAGATATAAAAACATGTATTTAAATACCACAACGTGTCATCTATACTAATAATAAAATTCTAGCTGATCGCTTTGTGTACATGAACGATATATGAGAAAAAAAATTATTACGGGCCTTTATTAACGCAATAGAACCCAACACAATAGTTGTTAGAAGTTATGTGTGTGTGTTTGTTCCCGCTAATCTCAGAAACGGCTTAACCGATTTCGTTCTGGTGTTCACTAATGTATTGCAGAAAAAGTCACTTAATACTTAAAGTTTGTTTCATTGCAATCCGTCCATAAATAAAAAAGTTATAAATTAATTAAAACAAGGCGTACGAACTGACCTCCAAACGTTAAAAATCAAGATATACCACGGCGATGGACAAGTGAAGTTTGGGTGAGTCCTGAATTATTTTACACGCTCTTTTCCCTTTCTATTCTAGCATTTGGTATGAAAGAAAAGCGACTTCAAAAGACACTTATTAAAGGAAAATAATGTTACTAAATTATCAATTACAGATGAATAATAAATCGTCATCAAAGATAAAAATTGATCTTTGAGCGTTGTGTCATCTTTATAAGTAAACATGTCCGATGCTATTAATGTTATTGTGTAGTAAATGATGTTGCGGTGGTTGCTATATTAATATATTTTTTGATTCCAAAAACCTAAATATTTCATGAATTAGTTTGACTTTATATACTGGTCTTACGAAGACGACGAGTGAATGTGAACTTAATAATAAAAAAAATTCTTTCATCATCCATTGTCCGTATAAAGTGTATGTAGACATAATCATTAACATGGATTTTTTTAACGTAATTGTTTATGAGTAATGCATATGGGTTTACTCGAAATGAAACAAGGAGTACATTAAGATTATTACATTGCCCGGATAAGTTTAAATCAGCGATAAAAAAATTAAAAATGATAATCGATTGAAATACTGGTAAGTTGTTAGTAGATAAATTATTATATAGCTAAAATAAATGTTATGTTAATTATTTCAACTACGAGTACACTAAATTATAATCAATATTTTAAATATAGACGCAAGTTTTGTAACAAAATTTCTGACACCGAATTTTGCCTTCGTTTTTCTAAATAACGACAGTTACGGGAAGAAAATACCTCATGAGAATTTTTTTTATATTTCGGTATGTTAAAATGTGATTGTATCTAGTGAACTGATTTCATAACTTACAAAATGATTCGTGATCATTTCAGTTATTGGGGAATGACTGTGTATAATAGTGAGATATAAATTATAAACAGAAAAGTATTTGGTATTATTATTATTATAAAGTATTATTTATAATGCACTTAGCACTATTTTATACAACGGCTATACGGTTTTATAAAACAATTTTTTTTATAAAACAATTTCTTCTAAGCATGTTTTTAGCCATTTGCGACAAATTTCACGGACAATATCGATTATTTTATCTTCGAGAGACTGACAATCAAGGGGATAAAACTTAATACTTAACCAGTTTAGATTAATAATATACATTTTAATTAAACATTGTATTATTTGAGTTGATACTATGCACGTTTTGAACAAATGACTTTTCGGCTGGTTTAAAGAACGATCTATCAACGTCGCTTGTTCAGATATCTAACACGGATATATAGACCATGTTGAGGTGTGCGAGACAGATCGGTGAAGCTTCGGTGCGTAAATGGTTATTATTTTCAAATTTGTTACATTGTTGACATTACAAGTTTCTCAATATAATATTGGAGTGTTGTTTACATAATTCCTTTGATACATAACTTATGCATGTACCTATTTGGCAAAGAGAAATCTCTCGTTAGGCTATATGATCGTAGGTAGTCTAAGGAGCAGTCGTTCACCGATTGCTTATACTCAAGATCTGTATTGTTACGTGTCAGAGTTCAGGAGTTTGAAAAAAGGACAAATTAGTTCCGCCAAGACTTCACAACACAATCGCATGGCGTTTCGCACACAGAGAGAACTCTACATTTCCGTATTCGAAAATGAGTCGCAGATAACTTTGCCCTCTATTTATACTGTTTTCTAGTTTGCGATAAAGCACAATGCTTTTTTCGTCAAGAAAGGTTCCTTACAGAATGAACCCAAAATTATAAAGTGAGTAAAATCTCGGATTCGACATTCGACCCTATAACAACGTGTAAGGGCGATAGTCGCCTAATACACTCGAAGTGTTTCTCATCTGTACGTCCTTTAAATAAATAATTGAGCCATAGGCCGTTTCCATTATTATGAAATTTCGCGAACCTTCGTGACAGTATAGTTATATGTTATATGCCAGTATTGCATAAAACTTCCATAGATTGATTTAGTTATTGAGAAATGTGACGTGCCGGTAATATGTTATGATATAGTGAAACGTCATAGAGATTGATTAAGTTCGATTAATTAACTTAAATATGATCAACAGTTTGTGACGTGCGTACCACGGATGGCAATGCCAGCGGAGCCAAGTTGCTAGACTCTGTACTACTAGGCTTAAACCCAATGGTATTGATGTATGGTTGTTGGAATTTTAAATTTCTTAGCTAACATTTCTTCTTCAAATAACAATGAAAAGTTTTGACGTGTTTTAGCGGGAATCGTGTTTCCAAGAGGAAATTAAGAGCGGGTCTCCGCGTTCTCATGAGCTGGCAATACATCGGTGATGTAAAATTAAGTAGCTGTTTGTGTGTCAGCTATTTCTATAAGAAACAACCGTTTCATTAAATAGTATTAGAATATCAAAATACCTTAACATAAACTGTAGCGATAATCAAAATGATTATTGAGATACAAAATATTTTTTTAATATATTTTATAAAATAATGCTTCTTGTGAATGAATAACTATGTTAATGTAGATACTGAAAGATAATACATATTTATGATAGTCAATATAATTACAGCATATATTGGTTTTCATTACAGAATATTATTTCTTACTGATATCATGTTTCAGTTTGATAAATTATTAGACAGATTAAGGTATATGTTACTTAGGTATGTTTTATCTCGTTACCGGTTATCTTTAATAAGACGTGAATGAAATGAGAAAGATGAGAAAGGAGGAAAATACTTACGGCTTTTGTTATTTATAAGAATACATCAAACTAAGCAACTACGATACATGTATGGTTTGGAAATGTTTGGAAAAAGGCTAGTGAAAAAATAAATTTTATCACAAACGATTCGTTGATTCGTAAAACAATTTAAGCAGTTCTCTCCCACTTAACATTGAATTATAATAAGTCATTTCACTATTTTCCAATATTTATCAATATTTTCCGATTTCTAATGGTAAAAGCGATATTTGATTTTCATGTACAACTAGATAAAGAAAATTTTTTTTGCTCATGTTGTTTAATATGAAGATATTATACAACTTATTTACATTTCACAACATTGAGAAATTTTACTGCTTAAAGTGATGGTTGCCTCAAGACAATTTATGCTATGCAAGAGTATTCATATGTACTTACCCTTGTTTTGCGAGGCACGAGGTAATTTATAATTACAACTGGGACCAGCTTTTAAGATTGTTGTGTCGGGTGCATAGAAATGGAAAATTTGTTGTGTCATTATCATACAATATGTTATTTCTATGTATTGTATAAGATGTAGATATAAGAATAGTTATCTAAGTATTGATGATTATTCGCCGATAGATGATAGCGTTAATTTGCATCCTTCTCATAAAACCAAATGTGTAATGTTTTTATTATATTTCACATGCAGTGATGGCTGTTTTGGAAGTCTCTAATAAATATATTTATAAAGATATATTTGTATACTAATTTAAGTGCTATAATTACTGCTTGTATACTAGTGGGTAAATAGTTTAATGTAAAAATATCAGTGAAAATTATCCCAAAAATCCCTTACAGAATTACGATAAAGAAATAATTATGTTTTAAATTTAAGATTATATATTTATTTAATCACATTTCTACTATTTCTGTTACTTTGATTTAATTCAATTTGTTAATTGATTGATTGATTAAATTTTCCTATTAAGATAAAACTATAAGAAAGGTAATATTTGTATTGTTATTTAAAAATATCTTAATGACAAGTACATCTGATTTATTATTGCTTTCGTATTTCCTTTACCCATTATCACAACGTTTGCTAAAACACGAATTCCGAACACGAAAACAAAGATTAACGAAAACCATCTATAAAGTACACGCACTATAGTTAATTAATTATAATATTGCTCGTTTGAATTTCTGTATAACGAGATAAACTTAAAGATTTTTAATAGCAGCGTGAAATATATCCAAATAGCATCATTGTGTATTGGCAACAGAGTCTTCAGTTTAAAGAGCTTACACTTGCTTCCCATTACAAGCACATACATTGGATGCATTCCAATTAAGTCTCCGAAAGTGACTACGTACGTGCTTCCAATTCAAAGATCGAATGCTTGCAATACAAGATGGATTGGTCCTTCGTATTGCCAACATCGATTTTCGAGTTTTGGCCCCACAAAAGATTATACTATTACGGTTGTTAAAGCACGGTAATAGCATCGTAATCTATTACAAAACAATAAAATAAATAAAAATTCGAATTTCTACCTTATTTGTGTAAGAAAATAAAGTTTGGAGAGTGTAATATCAAAGATAATAATTTAAATTTACTATTTTGCAAACCTGCTGATTAACAGATAGGTCTCATAGATTTTAACACTTGCTGACACATCTTAAAATTCGTTGTATAGTTTAATTTTTTATTTATTGCACATTGAAATGCATTAATATGTATTTTAGTAAATATATCATACCGGTAATATGTCATTGTCTAAAGGCTTCCGTAATCTGCGAACTTCTGATAATCTATATTATAGTAATATTTTATGTAAGTAATAAAAACAATGTAATAACTTATAAACAATAAACTTAATATTACCACAATTCAACGATACTGCGTTAACTTTAATTTTATAAATGGTTTCAAAAACACAATAACATTTCACCAATATTTGATGCACAATTCTTTAAAGCTATAAATAAATTTATTTATTCATCCATATTGAATTTACTACTCATATTGCATGAGAATTGCAAACGCGTTCAATATTAAATTAAAGTGATAAAAAACTATGCAGCCTTGACAGTTTAAAGTTATAAAATAGGTTAATATTTTTAAATGATAGATTTTTTATTATTCTAATATAACATTTTTGCTATAAATCATTCTCATCGCCCTTGGGACTGATATTGTAGGGCGGGGAAAATTGGCGATTTAATTTTCTTATAATAAAATTACCATACTTATTTCATTTAGAACACGGCGTACATGACCAGCAACTCTACAGTCATCATATTGACAGATTTATAAAGATCTGTGGCTGCCCTGGTGAAGAGAGAAGGTGGAATATTAAAACAGATAGATCGATAATGCATTTATGTGTATTACGTATGAGGACGCATAATTAAGGCATTCAGCGTTGAAACTTACTGAAACGTTTATCTGCAGAGCATTTATATTACACTTGTTTCTTTATTATTAATATTTTTTTTAATTTTTAAAAGAATCGATCACTAAACTAAAAGCGGTAGTCGATTTTAGATTCTTGATTCAGACTTTAGTTACTTGGGTTCTATAGAAACCATGCGGAACTCTGGGTTTATTGCTATCAGAAATCTGATCCCAACTATTCATTATTAACTGTGCACAAGCCATATTGTAAATAATAGTACCTAATTACCTATATGTCAAGCGATCTAAAAAAATATAGAATCTTCTGCGAAGCCGCTTCCTCCTAAGACACATTACGTGTACAATTCATCACATGTCTGAAAGGGACACCGGCATGACTTGCTGACAGCCGACCGATGAAATTAGCCTCAACTAGGCTTAGTGGCCTACGTCGTTTGTCTTACTTAGCAACTATCCCCACTGAATGGTTAAAGCAGCGGAACGGATAATATCGGACAAAGTACTGGCGAAGTAATAAAGTTTGTTAGTCTATCAATGCAAATTTCATGCAGATTATTGACAATTTTTTTTGGCGGATGTTAAAGTTTATGTAAAAAAGAAATTATAGTTTAAACAAGTTTTAATTAAATTTTCTGATGCTTGCTTAATTTAAAAAAGTTGGGTTATCATAAGAAGCCCGTAGTAATCAAGTTAGATTAGTTTACATAGATTTTCTGTCGCTTACAGCTTAGTCGCCATACGAAGTTGCTCTTGAAAATTTAGTTTTTCATACAAACTTGACCGCCCCTGCAATTTTTAGTTCATTTCAGTTCTTCACTTCACGGCCGGTTTGGGTTGACATTAATACATCAAGTTGCGAAGACGTTAATTTATCAAGAGGACAGGGTACGGCCCGACTGTGTGGGCGTTGTCCTCTCTCATAATTACTCTTCTTATTTATTTATTTTTTAGTTTATAGTTATTAAAATATGTTGTTAGGTTAAATTTATGTTATATTAAGGCAAGTTATCGATAAATTGTATTTATTTTAAGTTTTCATTATGGTTGTTAAGTAATATAGATTAAAATAAAAATAAATAATCTGTTTTTTTTTTTACCAAAAATATCTTTTTTTGGGAACAATATATTTATAAAAATTATCGCATCATATTATTGTTATAAATAACACTGAACACTGAAGTACTTTGTAATAATGGGGGTATCCCGCTTCGGTCGGCAACACGGATGATGCCTTTGATGTTACTGAAGTCTATGGTCGACGGTGACTATTTACCATCATGTCACTTGTCGCCAAGTTGAATTAATTAAATAAAAAAAAATACTTTGTCATTTCTTAATATAGGTACTATAAGTTGTCGGTATTAAGAATTGACAATGTCATAGGAAAAGGTTTAATAAATATGTTGTTTTGTAAATATTACAGTTTTATCTATTCAGGGTACTCTACCTATAAATTGTTTCAATTCCATGCTCTGGCGTTAATGAATACTTTATCGTAATTTAACATTATGAGATAATTATTGTTTCGGTAACATTATAATAGACCTGAGTTGTGTTGAAAATAATTGCAGAAGAATAAAATATTTATTGAATGTTTTTGACTTATATCAAATTTTGGCATTCAAAATATTATTGTTGATTTAAATAAATGAAATAATTAGTTGTCCAGGAACGTTTTTAACTGCGTGACATTTCATTCAAAATTTTGAATAAAATGTATATTAATTTTGTTTTCGTAATTAAGCTTTGATTAGTAAACATGAAAAAGCCTTTCGTAAAATGTTGATCTTACTATCATATAGTTATTAAAAAAACATAATTATCACGTAATACGTTTATGTAATGTTGCAATATTAATTTCCAGTCAAGATCTATCACACATCACTAGTTTAAGTATTCTTAAATTGGTATGATATTAATACATCATCATTTGATAAATTGATCACTATGTCAACGTCCATTTATCAAGCCGACAGTTGTAGGGCAACTGTCTAGTCAATGTCTCCGTTTAAAATTAAATCGAAACGAATAAGCGGGTCTCTTACATTTACGATACTGAACAGCTACCAGAAGATTAAAATAAAAGGGTTTCTCACGACGATGCCCAATAAAGATGATTTAGGCGATTATGGCAAACTGGAAATTAATAACTTTGATGTGAATTAATTGAAAATTTTCGCCAAGATTGTTCAGGATATAACGATGGCTGTATAATATCTTCTGCGAAATAGATATGCAGTTTTTCGCTCTCGTTCCGAATACATCAATCTGATGTTCAACAAAGCAGTCTACTATTGTCTATTGAATCGTACTTGTCGGGTCCTCGAATGAACATGTATAAATACTGGATATAAATAAATGGTAAAAAATATTTTTTTGCCATATTTGACTTTACTTAGTATTTAAATAGAAAACTTAACGGGGTTGGAAAATAATGCAAACGAAACATGAGTAGGAAGTAACTATTATAACAACACTTTTTTACATTTGCTATAAAAAACTTTATTCTGATAATTATTAATATACTGAAAATGTAGCCGTTCAGCGCTAGTCAGCGGAAGATGCAATCGTGTCTGTCTCCTTATACGCGACGCTTGTCTTTTTATTTCGCCCGTTAATAGGGATCGACCGGCCAGCAAAATCCAGTAAGGCGCATGCGCGATATGTCCGGCGAGTCCTCTCAGCTCACGATTGGCTGAGCGCCGGCGAAGCCATCGCGTGATTTTAGGGTCCCTGCGGTCTAACAAAACCACCAAATGAAACCAAGAAATAAATCCCGCGTTACACTATGTATTTTATTTCTTTGCTCAAAAGAAATCAAACCCAAGTGAACAAGTAAAAAAGATTCATGTTTATACGATTATATTACAATTACAGGAAGTATGCCAATTTGGGAAAAGTTTTAATTGACTTCACAAAGAGTTTATGTTATTAACGAGAATGCTGGATATATATTGAATACGGTCGTGCTGGAATGTTACACATAATAAAATCGAAAAAGTTGTTTCTGTACACTAAATATAACACAATTCTTGATAACAGTTTAAAAAATCCAAAATTATTTGTTGTGAATAATCTAATATTGATTTGCGTGGTTAATTTTGGAGGAAAGAGAAAAGTCTTTCGTGCGTCATATGACATATTAAATGAAAAAAATAAGAAACAAAATTGATACATTTAATTTTTTTTTAAGTGTTCATTTTTAAAGATATTAAAGCAAATTCACAATAATTGATTATACCACTCTCTGGTATTACCGAGCAAAATATTTAAAACATAATGAATATCTAACCAATTGATTACAGGAAAACAGGTATGAAAATGGAAAAAAACACGGAATCATACACTACGTTAGTTCTTTCTTGATTGATTGATTTTTCTCTTTTGGTTCTTTCCGCAAAACTTATGATAATCTGAGTATGAAATTCAACTTATTTTAGAGAAACATTTCTGATACACCAGGATGCGAGCGAGTGTCTCGTATATAAAATATCTCTTAAGCTTAGAAGACTTTGTTATACAGTTGTTAGTCCTATCTTTGCTCGGCAATAAAGTATGTTTGTCAGCGATGCCGTACTCCGTGTGCAAGTTTTATTTTAAAATTACTCTGTAGGTAAACTTAAGCTATAGATATATGTTATTATATTGTTACTATTTCCGATGTTTAGTAAATGTAACAATAGGTAAGAGATTGATGGTGCGTGCGGCTTCAACCATCGCAAACCACATCTCTCATAACTATGCAGACCTATAGCATATAGGACCAGGTGTAATTGGTGGAAAAATCCAAACTTAGTCATTCCTTATACTGCTCTAAGACATCCGATACGGCTTAACGACTGCTGTCTAAAGTTGCAACAATTTTAATGTACTCGTGCTTTTCGAAGCGCCGATGCGTTAGATAAATCGTTCAATTCCCAACTGCGCAGGCGATGAGTAAATTCTTGGATAAGTTACGATACCACAAGCCGTGGAATCATAAAGTAAACGCTTCGGACGAAGTTATTATACTCACAGTATTTTAATACAAAAAAGAGTATTCACAGTTGCAAAGCGTACAGGACTATAGTTCGCGAGTGAGATTTAATAATGAAAGTAAATAAACTTGCTTCTCGAACGTCGAACTTTTAATTTGATTAGTTTGTTTTATCTCAACTTGTAGGGGCGCTGTTTACGAAGGTTTTTTCGTTAATAACTATCCACATTTATAGGTCGTGGTAAATTCCGGCTGGCTTTCCTTTCATGGGTGTGGATTTGAATGTAATTACAATACTTATTAACGAATTTTACGTGGATATTTTGACCTAGTTACATGACCTTTCAAAGATAGCAAGTAAAAGCTATTTAAAATACTGAGGTATGTTTATTTCTTATCAGTATGGAATTACCTAATGGAATGTAATCCACATGATTAAGAGACTGCTGCATCCAATGAAAGCTCGTAAGAAAGTAGAAGAGCGTAAGTATAGTGTACGAAATAGGAATTTTAGGTGTGAAAGACTCCATGACACACTTTGGTATTCGTGGTGCTACTTACTAACCAATGCAAGAGGCAATTGCACCAGGTAATTTCTTTAGAGTTGTTGGACTCGAAGTTATACAACTCAACCTGAATAGTGTTCGTGCATGGTGTTAAAAATTCTTGGACTACCTGTTGTTGTCCCGCTTTAAAATATAATAAAACGTATTAAAATTCTATCACCAATTATATAAACAAATATTATCATATCCTATCGTAAGATGTTATCTAAAACGTCTACAACCTTAAACCTGCAAGTGGAACTAGAGAGCTTCGAGATATACCTATTTAGATTTACGAGTAGCGCAACCGAGGTTCCGTCGAAATCCCAGAATAAGAAATGCTCTAACATCAGCAATTCGCAATATATATATTTATATGCCCCATACAAAAAAATCCTAAAACATACTCGACGATTCTAAATAGAATTACTATGAATATTTTCTATTATTTGGAATGCTATTTAGTAACTGTGTTCATTATTAATGTTCATTATTAGTTGGTGGACTATTACATAATTACAAAACAAAAAAAATCTTTCTGATTTAAGAGGTGATTTATCTATCTTAATTAGTAGTAGTAGGGATTGGCCGGTTCAAAAAGTTTGGTGTCAAATTGTATATTTTCGGACATGACCGATCGAGTGCGTTAATGCGTTTTGCTAACTTGCGTGGGAACAAAGATAGCTTCAGCATTGTATTAGCCCTACTTTGTTATCTAATCACCTCATAAGGTCGTGCTCGGTAAATTGACTATTCAATAATTACAATGGGCTTATCTATTCCTCGTTTCCGCCTTGATTTACGCAATAATATTGCTATGGGGGCATGTTTTTATTACAAAACCACCAGAATTATTGTTCGTCATATTTATTATTCGATATTAAAAACTGAATCAAATAAATTACTTAACCTTACATCGTTACTAATAGTGTTTTCATTAAACATTTTTAGAAAATCACACATCGATTTACCATGATACTTATAATATATGTAAATGGTGCAATATTCTCCGCAAACGGTAGTAAAATCTTGTTGGATTGGATTAGTATTATAATTCTACATCTTAGAATTATTTTTCAAGTAAGTTCTAATGACATCCTTGAGGTCGACGACCATATGAGTCAAAGTACCGACCAAAGTCATTCTCATCTATATGCATGGCTATCTAGCGTGATCTGGGTTTGTGAGAGTTCAGATGAATGCAGCATTATAAACAAATCCGAACATTCACATTTTCGGTACCTGTCCCAGGAATATATTATCAAGGATTTTTCCTTGAACACCTGATGCAATTGTTAAAACTTTAACATCAGCTAGCGTGATGGTTAAGTTTATAGATGATTCTTACAAAGATGCAACGAATGAACCACACGGACTGCTCTAAATCTTGAGTTTGTCTAGCCGTATTGGCGCAGCCTAGAATACTCGCCCCAATCCCAAGCTGGTAGAACAGGGTGTCGTAAGAGGTGCCAGAAGCTAGCCTGTTTGGTGGTAGGGCTTCGCGTAAGGATTATATTATCATTATTAAGTCATTAATATTATTATTGGTATTATCTTTCCTTGAAGCCTACCTGGCTACCTACCACCCGCCTGCTTGAGTCAGCTGCCAAACGGCTCGTCGTGTTCCGGCTGGGGGCTTGAGTGCCCGTACATTCTTTCTTACCTTCTTCTCATTTCCTGGTCGACAACGCATCAATGATACCTTTGGTCTTGCAGATGTCCATGAGTAACGCTGACCACTCACCATCAGGTGGCTAATCTGCTCTTTTGTCGGCTATTAACATAAAAAGGGATCTTTAACAAAAATAACTGAACAACGTTCAAACTTCAAAAATAAAGTATTATGGTCGAATTTGAACCACTGTGCGACCATTCGTTAGAAAATATTTTGATGTCGAGCTGTGCATGTAAGGAATCATCACGGTATATGTATTACTGTCAAGTAATATGTATATATATATATATATATTATTAGGATTTGAACAAGACTTCTGACGAAGGTTGAATTTTAAACCACTATACAGTGGCTGCAGTAATTCCTTTCCATATCCGAATCCTTTATGTAGCAGCCGTTAAAATATTAAAGCAACACGGGTATAGTGGTTCGCTCATTTTTAATTAATTAATCAATTAATTAATGTAGTGCTGACCATATCGTTGGCCAGGTTATTTAATCACTTGGTACGCGATGTCGATATTTAAATTTGTTGAAATATTTTATTAACTCAGAGGTTTGTTCGCGGCAGAATGATTCAATTAATCCTGATAATTACAGATTATCCGATTAAGTACATTTAATAATGAATTACTTACTAATAACGTACATTGTACAAAATACTATTTGAAATATTTTAATCTTAGTATAAACAGAAGTAGGATCTATTATGAGCAGTGATTATATACAATTGACCATTAAGCCCCGTTTAATGGTTTACTAAAAATATTGATTGGTAATTGGTAAGTATTCTTTTATTCATGTTTTTACGCTTGATTATCAATATACCAAGTAAATAATAAATATCCCGTAGTATGAACTTCAGCGCACTTCACATTCATGTGAGCTCGTTCATACCATAAAATGGCACCAAAATTTATGGGTTACAAATGGAACGTCATTCTAGGTAATAACTTATGATTCTTATAACTTGTAAATTATGTTAACGTTAAAAATGAATATGATGTTTATAGCAGTATGTGTGTATAACCGGTACAAATCTGTAGGTATTTTTATTCAGCAATGTTTTATTGCACTACTATCAAACTGCCCTCGCTTTGTTCCAAAAAAGCTACTCATTACGCTTAGAAATAACACTTGCATTGTTGTAAGACTGGGTTTTTCTCATTCTATGAATTAGATATATATTAACTGATACCTTTGTTTATTTGTGGATGGATTGGAATGCAACGAACTTATTAAGTGATGCTTCCTGCAATACATTAGTGAAAACCATATCGATATCGGTTAATTAGTTTCTGAGATTAGGGCGAACAAATTCACAGAGAAACACAAAAATTTTAACAACTATTGTTTTGGGTTTTATTGCGTTACTAAAGACCCGTAAATATAATTTTTCTCATATATCATTCATGTACTGAAAGCGATCAGTTATAAATTTGTTATATGTATATTGTTTTATGAATGAGAAAGGTAATCTTATTCTCTGTGTATTCAAACGGATGAACATGGGGACTTGCGGTCCGTCCCGACATCGTTCAGGTTCAATAATTCATTGTTATACATATACACTTGATATATAGAGCACATGACCATCTGGAATAATGTAGCTAAAAAAAAGTAAAGACTTCTTCAAACAGGTATCGTGATTCCAGAAATTACTTTCCGCATATATACAAACTCACAAAAATCACACTCTCCTTTTATTATTAGTACAAATAAAGCTGTAGTACCAATATACTCCGCGGAATATAAT
Organism: Megathymus violae; assembly: GCA_003671415.1. Lineage (NCBI taxonomy): Eukaryota > Metazoa > Arthropoda > Insecta > Lepidoptera > Hesperiidae > Megathymus > Megathymus violae. The sequence goes on along the minus strand of PDGT01000016.1, from coordinate 4,050,056 downwards.
CCTTACATTTACAGATACGTAGGTAATAACTGCATCCGATAAAAATTTTATTTGTTTTTATTAGGAATTTAATAAAATTATCATGTTTATTTCAATGGCCTACACTTTTCCATTAATAATTTAACTTTTTTGTCAGTCTGACTTTATTTTATTAATTTAATTAATTAATCGACGGGCCGTTATTGTCAGTGTTTCTTCTCATTTATATATCTTTGTAAGATTTTTTCTATACTGATATAGGTATATGGCGTTAAGGCCAAAACATAAGTTTAGTCCGAAATTCAAAATATTTTGTTAATCATAGCAATACTTAAATGATATTTATGGCTACTGCTACACTTTGAAATTCCTCTCAATATGTGCCAAAAATGTCTTAAAAGTTAATAGCTAAACTTATAATAATATTGGGTCCAAATGAAGAACAGAAATATTTTGGAAAATTATGTAATAATAATTTTATATGTAATTTTTTGAAAATAAACAAATTTTGATCATGGCAATACCAGAAGAATTATTAAGGACTTTGTAATCTTATCTAAGGTAATTCTGTAATAAATTTCATAAACTTTATTATTTATAAATCACGTTTAATTCGCACTTGATGTATTGATACAGATTGTGACTAATGTACTTTAGGGTCCTAAACCGCTGCAATATGCGTAATTAAAACGATATTAGCATCTTGCATCGCTTATGCAGTAATTAGCGAGACTAATGATTTATTGGGCGAGTAAATGAGTGATTGTTTAACTAATTTGCATTTCAGTGTATCTACACAGAAACTGTAATCAACTATAAATAGTTTTCTTAATGATAGTCCTTTAAGGTTAACAGATGATTGTATATGTGGTACTATTAAATTAAAATAAACTAATAATGATATGTAACAACCAATATTCGTAAATAACAACAGTATACTCACCGACTTAAGATCTATCTACATAATTAGTCCTGGTGGAGTGAGCGTTACCTTACTATAAGCTAATTTCACGCCTTGCAACGTTTGGGCTAACTCCGCATACGACGCGTGCGTAGCGTGCCCGCGTTGCACTCAAGAAGGCATTTAAATGATTATCTCGGTGGCGTATGCATGCGCGATTTTATTTTCATTTCCCGCGCTAGTTCTTGTGTGTTTTGGTAAAAATTCTTTAGTAATGATCGAGTACTTGTACGGTATTTTCTTTTTGCTATTGTACTTTACCAACAAATATAGTGCTTTTAAGCCTTCGTTTACAGTATAGAGTATCTTTGAGTTCATAGTATAATGAACTTTGTTTTGTTGAGTGTCGTATCAGACTTATTATTCAAATATCTCGGTAGGGCACCCACACATACAATGGCTTAGGTAAATTAGTAGATAAAACATTATGGGTCTTTTGCTGATGATGAAATATGCAAAATAAGTTTTCGGTGTATGGACGAAAAGAAAATAACAATACTAATAATTTACTATATTGTGCAATACACTTTAAGCCTCCTAGGTTATACAGAAAGAGTCGTGCTTTGCTGTGGGCCACAGATGTGTTGAAGCCTACATATATTCGATTATAGTCGTTTATATTCCTAGTTTTAAAAAATATATAAAGTTGTGGTACATACACGTGTACAGAGATCTGCGTTATAGGAGTATATTTCGGATTAGTATAAAAAAACAAAATAATGTATACTCTCTAAATTAAGCTGTATTTTGTTCAAAGTTATGTTTATGAAGTTAGTCCGATGAGGTTTTAAATTAGTTTTTCGCTTTCTTTTACACGGTGCAAAAAGTTTTTATGATTTGCGAAATTAACTTCGTGTAAAGTGTTATTCAAAGTAATAAAATCTGGCATCTAAAAATACTTATATACATAACATTTAATTACGTATCTAGTCAAAAGCTCATCGTTATTTTTATAGTTAGATGATAAATAAGCAAGAAGTAATTAAGTCAATATTTTTACACTTGCGTAAAAACTTATTAGTTCCAAAGAAATAAACCAAAATCATAGCATAATGGTAAATATTTTTTTATAAATATATGGTATAATGATATTTTTTTACAAAAATAACAACATGCAATGTCTTTAACCAAGTGAAAGGTGCAAATTATCTCGATCAATTACTTCCACCCAAATTAATATTATTGTATCAATGTGAGAATACAATTTATTTAGTATAGCATATTTTTAAATGTAACTTTGAATCTATTGTAAGTACCTGTCTACGAATTGTATTTCAGTCTGTATCAGTTTTAATCAAATTAATATTTTTTTCTGCCAGGAAAACATGAAATATGTAGTATAAGAAAATATCATTTGTTAATTGTGACATGTCCGAATGGGGCGATGGTAATCTTGTGAGATTTAACGCCACAAAAACACAGACGTGTCTGTTCAGCGCCAAGAGGAGCCCGTTCATCTTGGCTCCTACTTTTGTGAATAAGCTCTTATAAGTTAGTGCGTTTAAAATCTTAGACTTCATCACCACTTTCCATCAGGTGGGATTATTGTCAAGCATTAATCTATTCTATGTAAAAACAATTATATATAAAACATATAAAATACGATACGTCTACAATTCAATAGATATTCAATACACTAACCAGAATATCTTTCAGCGTTGCAATGTTTGGCTCACGATAAACTCTGTAGTGGTGTCACCCCGTTGTAGAACTGCATTTGCAGTTTCACTCACAAACATTAACACCTCCGTCGGGTTGCCATCCCTTGTTTGCTTTTTTGTTTTAATTGTAATTTCTGCTGAAACTCTAACGACACAACACCTTCTTTAAACAAAAACTTTTTAAAATAACGTTTGCATATTTTTTGCCGTTTTGGCTAGTTATTCTGAAAATGTTCTTAAAGTTAGTTTTCACAAAGATTTCTTGTAAGTAACTTTTCAGCTTCAAAAGATGTGTTTTAATATATATTTTGAGAATATATAAATTTATTTACACTTAATTTAGACGAAGATTTGGTTTATAATAAGTTTATTTTTATTTTTATTTAAGTATGATTTCTTTGTACGTAGCTTTATTTAGGATCACCTTGGAAATATACCATGAGGCAAAAGAACACGCGTGTGGATACACCTATAGTATAAGATGGTGTTATTGGTTGTCCTGGTCGTTATATATACAGATAAAATAGATAACCTTTTAGAAATTGATTAAAAATTTATTAAAGTTATAAATTACTATTAGCAATAATGTCTAGTTGTATGTATGGATATAAATATTTTGTTTATATCATTTCAAATTCAATGGCGATAACTTTCATAGCGACTGTACCTATGTAATATAATACAGATTAAAAATATTGATTATTGTGGGAACAGCTCGCATCCGCTTTTTACACAAATGATATTCATTTGGTAAACATTTTTAATAAAATTTATTACTAATTCCATTTATTATTATTATTACAAAACTCTTTGGACGCAATATTCACTAAGAAACATAAGTATTTATCCTAAAACAACACAGTTGTTATAATATTTGTACTGCAAGATTCATGGTTTCGAAATAATCACTTAACTGGGACATTGCGAAATATAATTCTTAGAAAAAAAAACTTATTATACCACCCTCTGATACCCAATGTTCATAAATTTAAAGAAACTTATTTACTACTGCATATTTTCTATTTTAATATTTAATCAAAGCAGTCAATATCTTTTCTTAAACTAAAAATTTTGCAATAAATTAAAAAATATATCGCAATATGTTAACAACATAATAAGCTCTCTGGAGAGCTAAGACTGCAACACATTTGCGGCCCTCGCAGGATTTTTGATTATCGTAATTAAAGAGTCTTCAAAATACTGCACAAGTGCGTATAGGTGGAAAAATGTTTAGATTTTGACATAATAGCGAAAATAATACGCATCGAATATCTTAGATGATTGTGATGCGAAAAAAATCATAATTTAGAAATAGCACTTCCAGCATAATCAGTATTGATTTTACCGCTTCATCAAAGCCCTGACTTTGCCATTATAATTTTTTTCTCGCGATATAAGGTTATGAAGTTTCAAGGAGCGCTGAAAAGGGTTTTTATCCAAATAGACGCTTATTACCGTTCCGAGAAACGCGTGCGGCACATAACATTAAGTAACGTGGTTTCTTACCATTAGCGGAGATTCCACAGCCTCACCTTGTCTCAATTCTGTGGGCTATTAAAGAGGAGATTTCATTATAAGAATGGTTCTTGTGAATAACGATGAACATGGAAAGGTATGCTTGAGACATGACGACTCTCACTTATTAAAGTATAGTGTTATATTTAGTTTTTGTTAAGCGAGTGTAGAATAAGCCCATGATAGATGCTCAACTGTTTTATAACTATATTCTCTATAGTCTATTTTTGCAAAGATTGTCCAAATATGTGCCGTTTTAGCTGTGGTTTCCAAAGAGATAGATCTGTGGGGGAGACGCCTTCTGATATTTATTATAAACAAGCAAATTGCCCTCGGTTCGCGTCAGGAAAATTACGCCTTACAATATTTTAAATTAATTTATAACTTTTTTATTTATCGACGGATTGCAATGAAACAATCTTTAAGTATTAAGTGACGTTTCATGCAATACATTAGTGAAAACAGAAAGAAATCGGATAAGCCGTTTCTGAGATTAGCGGGAACAAACGCACAGACAAACAGACAAAAATTCTAACAACTATTGTTTTGTGATCTTTTGCGTTAAAAGGTCCGTAATAATGTTTTTTCTCATATATCGTTCATGTACAGAAAGCGATCAGTTTGAATTTTATTATTAGTATAGGTAATCATAACGATATTTCTAACAATGTTAAATCGATTTCGCGGCATCGATATATTTGCCCGTAGCCCAGTAGTGACCCTGCCTGCCGAGCGTGGGGTCCCGGGTTCGATTCCCGGCCGGGGCAGATATTTATGTGACAGATAAATGTTTGTTCTCGGGTCGTGGGTGTTTGTGATGTGATAATTGTGTATGTCCATGCCACCCGCAACACAGGGAATCCTAGTGCGGGGGTGTGAGTGTGTGAACGTTTTTTTTTTTGCACCCTTTAAATCTATGCAATTACGCATATTATATTCCTTTACTTAAAATGTATAATCTATCTTCCGTGTCCCATTTCCACTCGTTATCGAGATTACCTTACTTCTGTAAAGTTCTAGAATATATCATCCATCGACAACAATCCAGCTTATCTACTTTCCTGATCTCTTCTATTCAGTCAGAGTTTCGTTTTTACCAGTATAGTCACTGATGTGCTTTTATGTAACTGAAGATATTCATGAATAATAAGCCCCTCAAGTTGTGAGGTCTATAAAATTTAAATGGTGCATTGAACTCAGTAGATTTCCATGTTTTCCTTCGGATTCTCGAGTGACTTAACATATCTTCACCCATCTTTTGCGTGATTTAGTTCTTATCTCTGGGGTCCATTGGAGATCTGTCTGATTGTTGTCAAACATTACCTTATTGTATGTAAAAAAAGTAATTATATAACTATGTTATTATTTAGATACGCACTAAGTTTACCTCACTTTTTAGAACTACTGGAAGAAATGTATTAGTAGTATCATGTAGTGCTCTTGTATTGTATTTTTCATTCATACTTGATTTGTAATTTTATCATGAGTGTAATATAAATAAATAGAAATATATACAATAATATTTCTATGTTAAAACTAGCGCAGTTATGTAAGAGTACAGATAACTTACATTTTATGCATCAAATAAGTTGAAATAAATATTGCATGAGTCTCGTTGGAAAAATTTAAAGTTTCTTAATCATAACATATTCGCTTCACATTACCAACTTTCAAAAGGTATTTTATATTTTAAAGATAAGAGAGAATTAAGTACGAAAGGTAACATAAAAAAATATTTAGCGCAACAGATTATTTTATAAAACAAATAGAAAAGATTTCTTATATGAAAGAATATACTGTCACTTTAACAGCAAATAATTTTTGTTTGTAAGAAAATGGTCACGCGATGTGGTTTACCCGTCAAACTTTCCAGTTGGCTACTTTAACGGACTAAGATAAATGTAGGACATCTTGATAAACAGTGTTGAATTTAGAGGTAACATTTACACAACTTGTAAATAACTGAAGGGAAATAAGATTTAACCGGGTTATTTAACAAATATGCTTAAGTATTTAAAGTACGTAAAATAATAATAAGAAGAATAAATAATAAAAAAAACATTTTATATACAAAAGAATCAAGTAATAATGGACACAGTAATTCACAGACGTTTACGGTCAATATAGTCGGACTTAGGAACCCACTTCCCCTAATATTCGACCACGTAAAACTATATCTGCATTCAAGAAGTCTGTTAAAGAAAATATGTGTATTTATGTGTTTGGTATATATATAGTAGTAATAAATATAACGTACTATTATCTAGTACAGTTAGTTCTTTATTTTATTGTCTACTATTGCGACTTTACCGGAAGTGATTTCAATTAAATTAAATTTCTTTGTAATTTTTTTTTATGTTAATGTTTGTGTCCTGTTCTTTGTAATATATTATATAAAATAACCCTTCTATTTTTAAAGCTGGGTAGTTCTCACTCAGTACCTGGGTAGGTTAAAATTAAATCAATGTTAATCAGGATTGTATATCTATGAACGATATTACTTAAATAAAAAAGAAATTTAATAGTACTTATCGATCCCTTTACTTTCTGTTCGTCATAAGTAAGTGAATGCATAGTTAAATCAAAATTTGAAATAGTCATGTGATTTAACTTTTTAAAATTTTTTACAATTTAGGAAATTAGGTATAAGGTTGTAATTTCAATGGTTAGTGCTAATATAAAAAACTCAGGTCCTAGGTTTACAACAATTTTCAACAAACATTTTTTTTTAAATATTGGTTATAATATAGATCAGACAGACCGTGTTTCCTTAGTACTACTAGTACTTACCTGTAATATTATTCAGATAAGAGTAAACGTAACATAAAAGTTTTAGACATTTATGAAGTTTCCAGGTAAACTACGAGTCATGTAGTTTTAGTTAGAGACTTTTTTTTATTCTTATTTAATTGTTGTTTAGAAATAAGGAGGTTATATAAATGTTCATTTTTCGTATATTTTCTTTGATAAAGTTTTATAATAAGAAGTATATAAAATTACATTTACAATCTCAGTTAGAAATAAGTTGTGAAAGTAATTTCCTCATTTTCTTGGCGTACAACGTTTAGTGATAAATAAACGTAATACGAGTACAGAAATCTTCATTGATGCACAGAACCTAATATAAAAATACGGGTACACAATCTGTGTTTCCTATAAAAAAATAAAGTCCAACAATAGAACGCTTTCAAAAAGGAACATAAAGATCTTAGTAAGATGTAATTCAATTTTAATAAGCCATTCTAAGGCGTCAAGTTAGATTATCAAGAAGTATTTCGGTCCTTTTTCAGTGTTCATTTCGTCTGTGATTTTCCTTAAAAGAATAGGTAGCTATTACAGGAAAAAGCGAATCGCAGGGAAAAAATATTATCAGTATATTTCCCAGGCTTTGTCGCTTTGTCAGGCTTCATTGACCAATGAGTTCGACCAATAATTCGCAGACTTACAACTATATTTCGTTGTGCAGGCTTTTCACACGAAACGATAACTTTAAATCAATAAATTGAGCGTATCCCTAAAATTTTCAACCCTAACGTACATATTTCTGTCCAACATGTAATAGAAGTAACGGTACTTCATACCAATGGCTGTACAGGCTTGTAACTGAAATACGCTGAACTCCACGTTGCTCTATTGCTGACTGATTGAAGGCCAAACAAGTGCCGGATTTTTTTATGCCAATCGATGGCCTCCGATATAATTTAACTTCTTGACTTGTCTTTTGAGGTATGAAAGCGTTCAAATTTTTTTTTTTTTTTTTGTCCACAGCGGTCACCTGGCTGTTTATTGGTCACAAATTCGCTATACACAGCTGATCGTTTAAGTTTCACAATGTCACAGGTTATGAGGCACCGAATACGAACTATGAGCCAAACGCATAAAGTATTATTTTGCTATAAGTATATTTATTTATTCATATTAAGATATTACATGTATCTTGATCACGGCTAGACATTAGTAAAGTGAAGTAATTGTTAATAATCACGAACTTACTCAATATTATAACAGGTATGTATGTGGTAGATAAGAAATATTTGCCATTAAGTACTATTATAGTTGGAATTAAACTGGGGTTTACAGAGCCTAGTAATCTCAAACAGAAGTGCCTCTAGCTTCAGAGTGCGCAACGAACGGAAAAGGTTGGCTCAAACCCAAAACGGATTGATATATATCCTAAATTATGTACAAACAGTATTAACCATAATGTACATCCTTGGGTACTATTGTCTATAAAAGTAACGCCATTATTTAAATCACCCTTTAGATCTTATAATGTGAATAGAAAATTAAATGTGAATTATATACATATATTCTATGGTTTATGTAAATATTGTATGAATAATACGAGAGATAATGTAGTTACTGTATGCGATAATTTGAAACGGGCGTTGAGTTCACCGAAGCTATCTATCAATTGACCACGTTTAAATTGAGAGCGAATATTCTGGCGGAAGGTAATATGGAAAGTTTGCGCATTTGTCCAATATAACAGTTCGATTGCCACCCTTATTTATAGCGCTTGTGTTCATAAAAATTCTGTGAATATAATAAGGTGGTTACAAACAAATAACGACCCACTGTACAGTTATTTTATGTGATTGTAAAAGAGTATATTGTAATTAGCAATGTGATTGTTAACTACAATAAAAACTACTATGGTACATATCTAGCGTAATCTTAGCTCTTAGTTGAATCAGAAGTAAGTTGCTACATAAATAAATAAAGTGACAGATTAGAAAAATGTAACTGTTTAAAATATAATTTATTAACTGCAGTTGAAGCAACAACATCGAGTTTCATAGTTTAGCGCAAGCAAAATTACAAACAGCGTTTGTAGCTGCATTTCTTTATACCGTAAGTGTTGCCTGAGTCCGCAAACCCATTTCGTTTCTGTAAATGAATCTTCCTATTCGCACCAATTGCCGAGCGGGGGCTCAAATAATCTCATTCCGCGTTGACTCGTTTAGTGCAATTGCACTACGGCGAGTTGCAGAGCTCTGTTAAAGATTTTGTTTCAAGCAACGAAACGGAACTAAAAAAATGCTATCATTGTCAATTTTGGAGCAAAACACGACACTTATTAGTATTCCAGACACATAAAATAATTTATCAAAACTTTTCTTCCTCAGCTTACTACAAGTCCAAAACTTACTAAAAGTTCTTTGCAAATTACCATAGTACTATCCCACGAGTGCTATTTATTTTTGGGATAGACAGCACACTCTAAGTAATATACTAATACTCATAGTAATTTAACCCATACGATTATATGGAAAGTTATTACGTAGTCCCTATGAAAGATGTGAAACAGATATATTTTATAGTTATGTGGTACGAACCTTTATTCGGTTACCTTTAATTACTGTTATAAACTTTGTTGCGAAGTGAAGAAGAAGTTCTTTGAATTATTCTTGGTTTGGTAAGAAGGGTGTTGTTAGGTTTAGAGATACCTAAAAATAAGTTAATTTCAAGTAAATCCTTAGGTTTTATGTCAGGATCACTAAATATGATGAAAATATTATATAGCAATAATATACAAAGGCGTAAGAAATATTAATGAATAATAGATTAATATATATGTACGAAAAGAATGAATAAGTCATGTGTTCTTTGGTGCTATGGTAACCAAAAATAGGGTTGCTTATTTACATTAATGTACAGATGTAAGGTCGCTACATCACCCGCCTGGGATAGTTATACTCACAAACATAATATACTTACGTAATAGACGAACACTCCTCTCATCAACGCGTCACCAAAACCTAAATGTGCATGTGTGTGAAAACGACACTTGTTGAGTGACTTTTAGTGATGTCAAATTCACGTCCATGCATTGTCGACATGATTGTCGCTTTTCCATTACGGGTTTTTTGCTATACAATTCGTTCTCTTAATTAATTATTAGATATTAAATTAAATAATACTATGCTATTTCTGGTAACTTGTCGTTTACTTTGCTCGGGTAAATTTTACCGTTTGTACGGGATTATTTAAATTAACATATCATTATTATTTGTGAACTGATTGAAATAAAACAAAACGTGATTAAAAGATACTAAAGAAAACAATAATAATAAAACTTATTGGTTAACTTATTGCCCTGGGAAATTAACTAACCAATAAATTCTATAGGAATAGATCCTTCATTAAGAATATGTTGGTGATTTCATTGATTTCATCCGTCCACCCTCGATGTGACCAACTCGTTTATTTTCTTTAGCGAATCATCAAGTGAATCTTTGTTGCTACTGTGGTATTAATAACGACGATCTGACTTGAAGTGAAGGCGAAAATAAAAATCGTTGGGGTCACCAATGTCGGAGTGTGTGTCGATGAGGTTATAATAGTAAATAGGACTCCAAATATGATGAAAATATATAATAGCGATAATATACAAAGGCGCAAGAAAGATAAATGAATGACAGTCATGTTATTTATAAAATGCTATGGTAATCAAAAATACGGTTGCTTATTTACATTAATGTACAAATGTAGGGACGTTACAGGCTATCCTATATCAAAATTTATTTGAACTACAACGTACTGTCATAAATAGAAGTTTGGTGGATATAACAATTACTTCAGTGCGTGTAAAAAATTATCTTTAATTGTAGGCAAATGATACATAAAAAGATAGCATTTAATTTGTGATATAACATTATTATTAAATACCTAGCTCTTAGTAAAGTTTCGTACTAAAATGTAGTATCAGGGTACCATAGCAATTGACCTAAATTGAGCTTAAACGAAGCCTTAACAAGTCCGGAAATTGTTTTCCGAGGATTTAATTAGTTAAGTAACTATAATAAAGTGACCAAAACCTAAATTACGGGGCTATTTGATTTAATTATGTTATTTTTAGTTATATTAAATTAAAAAAGGAGAAAGAGGTATTTTTATCCTTTATTTTTCAAGAATATGCATTAATCATAAGCAGATTTTTTTTATATGATGCTTGCTGGACGAGTTGAATTACGTTGAAAAAATGACAAACAGTTCCACTGCTGAGCCCGGGTTTTCTTCCATTACGTGAATGTAACGTAACGTTAATAGTCCACCACACAGACTGACTGTTCAGAAACGACAGTGCAACTTTGTAGATTTCAAATACCTTAAGAATATAAAGGAGAACTTCTAAGTTGTCTTTCATGGAAGCAGTTGGTAGTTCATTTTTAATACGTTATATAAACACGAAATTTTATAACAGAAACATTATTATTTATTCGCTTAGTTTTATTATTACAGCATGATATTTAGGTAACATCAACATTAATTCTTGGGGATGACAAAATAATGTACTTATTCTTTCTGATCCGTACGGAGTACATAAAGACCGACTTAATACTGTAAACATTCAAACTTTTCTAAAAGTAACACTTTAATTTTTGTTGAATTTTCTACATTTTGATATCGTTATGTCATGTCTTGTGAAATACAAGTATTAATTTCAAAGATGGTTGAAGAAATACATCTATAAGACTATATAAATCTGTTGAGCTTCTCTATATGACTCCAGAAAACACGTGATTGCACAGATGATTGACTATATAAAATCTATCTATCTATATGACTTTGTAATGTCTCTCTGTCAGTACATTCCATTTTTTGACAAATTTCATGATAAATATTCGTTTTATGACACACTGACATCAATTTGAGCATTTTGAAAATTTTCGTCTGTCCGTCTATCTGTCTGTATGTCCCGTTATAACTCATACCTGAACCTAAGGATATCTAATCAAGGCAAAAAATATGAAAATTTATAATAATCATATACATACAATTAGTAGTCGAACCCGAACGAAGTAGAACAAGACTGCTAGTTTTTAATATTTTTAATTAACGGTAATGACTTTTAGAGCTAAAATTGAAACAGATTTCATAAAATTAAATGTTCTGAAATAGAAATATGTTTAATTATTTTTATATGATAGTAAGTGGTCAGTGCGTCCATAGATATTTGTAATACCATAGCCATCACCAAGTAGTTGATGGCTATAGAAGTTAGTGACTCCCTCATCATTATGTCCCCGACTGTGTGTGTAACTTCAAAGATATTTGTCGGTTATTGTAAAACGAGAGTGATAGTAAGGTAGGTAAAACAATAGACAACCATGCGTGATTTTTCTCAGAATCAAGATAAAACTGCGTGGTACACATAGACCCAGATATGGAGTGATGATTTGAGATAGCCAACGGCCTCCAACAGAAGGCAGCAGGCGGCGGGCCTAATATGGATCTCGATATGGGGTGATGTGGATTGAGATACTTAGCGATCACTAACAGGAGGGACATGGCAGTATTGTTACTTTTGTGGTTCTGTAAGGAGCGCCACGACCTTGACTTGTATTCAAGCATGAATGGAGTCCATTACATCCCAAATCTGAATTTGATTAATAATATTATAACTGTATGTAACACACGGTGTAATATTTTGTATTCATACCTACTTGTGAATTTTGCTAGTGAATTCTGTAGTGCATAACTGATTATTTGAACCGAATCCGCAGTGAAATTGCCTTTGTGGAAAAATTACATTACAAACTAAATTTACGTTAAAACTGGGCTTGTTTGAATTTGAATTTGTACACTCTGAGACCTGGATAAAGGGCATAGATTTTTATAGAAAATAAGAAATATGTATTTTTAAGAAAAAATAATTAAAATGTCAAATTACGGTTTGCAATTTGTGATATTACAGGTTTTTTGTTAGTTGTAGAAATAACGTTGGTGCATTATATTTTTCTGTAGTATTATGTACAGATATAATTAAGTAATAAAACTCATTCATACGTATACACATTTCTTTTTAAAATATCTTCACAGAACGAGCTAAAGGCGCATAAATTTATTGTTTACTAAACAACTAAATTAGCCATTATGCACTAAGATGGCAGTAATAGCGATTATTTTGTGTATTTGTAATTTCATTAACGTTTAACTTGTGTGGTACTTAGAGAGCGTGAAAATGAATTCTGCACGGATATAATGCTTTCCGCAATACGAACATGCAAATGTTCACACTAATGAGTATCTTAAAAGGTCATGCCCGTTGTGTGAGTGACTTTACAGAGAATATTACCCGTATTTATTGATTCAAAAGAATTTACAATGGGCAAATAAAATGCCATGTGACATGTTCACTGCCAACTACGACCCCGTAGCCCAGTTGGTAGTGACCCTGCCTGCCGAGCGTGGGGTCCCGGGTTCGATTCCTGGCCGGGGCAGATATTTATGTGACAGATAAATGTTTGTTCTCGGGTCATAGGTGTTGGTGATGTGATAATTGTGTATGTCCATGCCACCCGCAACACAGGGAATCCTAGTGCGGGGGTGTGAATGTGTAAACTTTTATTTTATTGATTTTTTTATTAATTCTGAGTTGTGATATATGAATAATATTTAAAATTTTTGGGGGTTAATTTAATTTGGCGAAACAACGGAATTTTTATGGGATCTATTTATCTATATCTCGGCGTCTATGTCTATGTCTATTTATCTGTCTGTCTGTCACATACGATTTTCTTAGAATTTACTGGATGGTTAACGTTGAGATATATATGTATATTATATACTTATGTATAGGATTAGGTGACCTAATGTCAGATTTGTACCATAAATAAAGGATTGTTACGGGTTAACCTTACGGGGATACATTAGCGAAGGGTATGGTACTGACCTAACTGAATACGTACCAGTGAAAACTTTATTGAAAATGTTACTTATGTATATACTTCGCAGCGGTGACAGTTTTAAGGAAGACCGTATAATTACGTAAAATACGTAGTAAATGCATTATAACAATTTTAGAAACAAAAATAAAATATAAAATTAATTAAGTAAAACCTGATGACATGTCGATTGTGTCTTGGAGTATAGGATGGACACTGGCGTGGGATTCAACATAAATGTTGATATACTATCACCATCCCATAAGATGTAAGAAGTGTAAGATTTTGATTAGGATTTAAAAACTTAATAAAACTAAATTATTTAGTGTCGGTCAATACAGTACAAGTACGCCCACTGTTCTAGAGATGGCGCTGATTCCGTTGTCCATAGAGTCTTGTTTGGCGCTTCTTTCGCCGTTTCTTCTCCTCAACGTTGAAGCACTTTTTAGAAACGGTAATATAGGCAAAAGTGACGAGCATAAGTGTATTTACAGAAAACCTAACTGATTAAATGATTTTAATTTGATTTTTGGAATTGTATATATGTATTTAGATAAGTTATGCAGCATATTTCAAGTTCATTTTGTGGTCTGTCAGCATCCTGAATGATAGAGCACACACTCGTATTATTCGACGGAGTGTCATTCGCCGCTCGGAGTACCTACTCCTGTTTCCGTAAGCACTATGTAATATCAATAGTAGTATAGCTATGTAATCAAACTTGTTAACAATTTTGCTACAAATTTGCGTCTCGTATTTGTTTTGAGTACTATCATGTACTTAAAATATCATATTTTTTTTAGTGTAACATCTAATCAATAAATTAAATCCTTATACGCTGTTAGCTTTTCATGTTAATGAATCTAATTGTTGTATTTACTTGTATTGATTACTTCTTTCGAATCACATAGAAAGTAACACTGATCATAGAATATTATATATAATTTCCTGGGAAATAGCATTCATATTGCTAGGTCTAAATCGAAAATATAATAAAGTATTGCGTTACTTGTTGAATTGTATTACAATATTTATAATTTAGAAACATCTTTAACGGTAGACACTTGTATATCATAAGAAACATAAATTTTGTAATGTTACCCTTACCTTATGGTGATTTACTGGCGTTTTAATATTAAACGAGCAATATTTACAATAAATTCTCTCTTTTCTAATATTATACTAAAATTTGTTTCTTCGAAAGGATAAAAGAGACCGAGGTTATGGAGGGATAAGAGGTTATGTGCGCGCTACTAATTGCTCTTAATTTTACTAGCACAAAAAGAATAGTCTTACTCCAATTAAGACACGGCAATGAGTTTTATACACAGCCTCAGTTATAACAGCCTGAATTCATGATAACACGTTTAACACTTCTAGAAAATGAGGTAAGAAAAGTTGTGATAAAAGGAAAACAGAATAAATTATAATAAACTACAACCTCGTATACATAAATTTCTTTCTTGCTTTCTTCTCATTCTCTTGCTAATGTCCATGGGCGACACTTAGGTACACACACTTAGATACCATCAGGTGACTCATCTCCTCGTTTGTCGGCTATTAACATAAAAAAATCAATCAAAATATTTTACAGAGACTTATAGCTAAAAATCAAAGGTCGGAAAATCTGCTTTTTGTATTTAATTGCAGTACATTCCTTATTCGACTTAATTACAATCGACATTAAAATTGAGGTTTATTCGGTGAGTTTATCTTTATGTAAGCGATTTAAAATATTTAGAACAATTTGATCTTTGATATATACATATAGGTATTTTGTTCCGAGAATAGTTTCATTTTGATTTGATAAACATTGATATTGAAAAATATTTCAACTGGCAAACATTTCAATTACATCGAATAATATTTAAATTCGCCAAAAATATCTATATGTATAATCTTCACCCATGTTCTGGGCGTAAAGATGTTAGTTTTACGATATTTTATTAACTTTACATATTCAAATACATTTTTAACAATATAAGAGTAGCTAATAATTATATGACCATAAAAGTAAAAAAAAAAAGTAAAATTCTACTATTTCAATTTTCATGTTAAATCGAATTACTTGATAGAATCGATAAATCAATAACTGGGATATGATTTACATGACAGCAGTGATAGCAGTATGTTAACCGATTACTGTTGTCACTGTCATTGTGTCGTTCCAAGTTTAGTCCTGTGAATTGTTTTGTCATTAAGAATATAAAATAAAAATATATATAGTTGTAGCTGGTTAATTGTAGCAGGTTTTTTATTTAATCGAGTTATATTGACAAAGCACAGATTATGTAAAACGTGTTCTTTTCTTTGAAATTATGTCCATAGTTTATATGTGTTTTGTAAATAGATATTTTAGTAACTTGATGGAATACTAAATGTATGAATTTGTACATAGAGAGACAGAACAGGCGGTATTCATAAATGTTAAAACTGTCAGTCTGTACTCTGTATCCGCCATCGTTAAGAGGAATGTTACAATTTGTTTTTCATAAAAATAATTCTTACAATTCAACAAAAGTGAACTCGAGGATTTGAACAGTAGAAAAAACTTTCGATGTTTATATCTAATTTTCGATTTACTGTACCTACACTACGTAGCCAAAACACCATATAATTCAGAAGTAACTCCTCTGGCAATTTCTTGTAGTTTTTTTTACAATCGGATTATTTTCTGCACTCCCTAAGACTTCAGTATACCTTTAATTTGATATTCAACCCTAACGAATTTGGAATCCACAATTTGCATAGGAAATTGTCAGCCAAATAGTTGAAATATCTAACAGCGGCAATATAAACCTGAATACTGCAAATTACTTTTGACATGCATTAGATAGGATCATATACTCCTGTTTGAAAATTTGATAAGTTCCTTGATAACGAGAACTATTTTAAAACATGGAAATAATAATAGTAGAGCTAAACAGGGGTGATATTCATTAGATGTGATGTGAACATTTTAACAAACAAAGGTAACACACTGCCGACAACCTGTGCTGCAGTTTGGCAGAACTTTGTAATTATGAAAAGTGTCTTAAGCTGTTAAATAAATAAATAAAAAAAAATCATCATTATCTTGTATGCCGTGACAGTATCTTCTTGTATTGGAATTGAAATATTACTTGTTTCAGTGAAGGAATACATATTAAGATACTATATTAATGTATTTTCGTATTCTTGATATTCTGTATACTTTTCTTATATTCTGTATGCTTTCGAGCTATTCCAGTTGTAGCTCTTTTTATAGTATATTCTGCAATAGCAATTTTTGTTCATTTACATCTATGATTTTTGTTATTTGATTATGCTTTTATAAGCAAACATTTTATTTACGAGGCTATTTTAAATTATATATTTTCTATACATATGTAAATATTGGCCTTCGCTCTACATCCCGGTGAAAAATATCTGACCGTTCAGTATTTTTCCTATTTCTAGCACCCGAAGGTTTATAAATTTTTTCAAATTTTTTTAAATTTATTCTTACCCGTAATATTTTTGAGTTGAGTTTCATCGTGCTATAACTTCATAACACAATTTCTATATTAACCTTAATCGATTATTCGGTAGGAATAAATCCTCATCCCCGTTTCACCCGTTGTATACTACTGGCATATTTTGACGGACATTGTCCTGTCGGTGTGTATTTTTCCATGGCTGTACTTACGGCTTGCCGCTATTCATTATTGTACACATCCACTTGATATATGTATAGCCTATCCATCCGGAATAGTGTTTCTTTCGAATGGTAAAATATGTTTTCAAATAGGTATCTTGGTTCCCGAATGACCGTCCGTGTGCCTACAAACTCACAAAATTCGCACTCTCTCTATATAATCTATACATATAATAAAATTCTAACTGATCGCTTTCTGTACATGAACGATATATGAGTAAAAACATTATTTATTAACCCACACAACAGAACACGAAACAATAGTTGTTAGAATTTTTGTCTGTTTGTCTGTGCGTTTGTTCGCGCTAATCTCAGAAATGGCTTAACCGATTTCGTTCTGGTTTTTACTAATGAATAGCAGTAAGCATCACTTATTGCTTAAGTTTGTTTCATGGTCATAAGTAAAAAAGTTATAAAATTAATTTAAAATACTACGGGTAATATTTCTTAACGTAACCCGTAGTTTTCCCAAAGCAAAGCGAGGGCATTTGTTAATATTAATATAAATATGGGGAAAAATGTGGTGAAATGACACAAGAGATACTATTTTTAGCAGCTGTACTGGGTGATAGTTATCGTGCATGACTTTTTACCTATTAGTAAAATTAAAAAGCATATAATTATGTGTTTTATATTATGAATCCTTTCATTTAATGAGTAAAACGAAATGAACTTGATGTATTTTTTATATTGGATTACCAAATTAGTCCTCAAATTAAGAATTAAATTATATATAAATGTTCGTTATTTTATACATATCTGTACTAAATATCAATCCGTTTAATAGATTCCGAGATACACAAGAACAGACAGATGCGCAAGTGATTCTTTAAAATTTCCATTACTCGCGGCGTGTGTGGAACCTTAAAAAATTGTGAAAATGTTTTATTGGATTTATATAGGTGGCCAAGGTACGTTCCTTATTACCGCCACTATCATTACAAGAAGGTCGTTTGTCATAACGAATGAGAAACAGCGAAAGAAATTTTCTCGCATATATATATATATTTTTCTTTAATTTTAAAGAATTGTTTTACGCCAAACTTTGGCGACCTTTGGGATCAATCGATTTTAATGAATTTCAATTTGGGTTGTTTAAGTGGAAGTGTAATAGTTTGAACGAGTTGGAAATTGATGTAATGACGAGTTGTCAGCTAAGCAAGTTTATTTTATTTATCTTGTTGATTTTTCGCTTTTATATGGTCGGTATATAGGTACGGTAACATAGGTTATATTATACTTTTATATACATATGTTGTCGGTAGGAAGAGCGCTCATTTGTTGCTTCATCTACATGAACTAACTAAATAGTCAGATATTCTTGAAAATTATATGCAGTCTAATTTTTTTTGTATTAAAAGAACCCTTTTAGATAATAGCGTGAAAAAACAATACTGAGGTCATGTTTATCCAGGATTATTACATAGTCGAGATGAAAAGAAGAAAAGTAAGATGTACATAAACGAAGATTTATAGTATTTTCAGAGCAAATGTCGGACTATATCGCGCGTTAAATCGGCGTTCCGTCGCAAGCTCTCTGACAGATTAATCTAGGGTGTGTTGTTCGAAAAGAAGATAGTGTTGTCTTGTATTGGAAAATTCATGGTATTTTTAAGCTCAATCAATGTTTTCTTAAACTAACTGTAGTGACGGTTAATAAGCAAGTTAAATAAACTTTTGAAATGTAGTTTCTTAAAAATATTTTTCCATTTACAATTACTACGAAATAAATTTATCGCGTAACAATATTATAAGTTCAAACCACAATACTATTCGTTTTACTTAGGTATTCTGGGCGTTTGAAGTTTTTTAAATAACGTATTAAATTTTGTCGTGTGTGGTTTACGTTGTGTTAATGTCCTTCTTTTATGGCCCAAGTACATACATGGGTTATGGTGATCGATTATCATCAGTACGCAAGTTTGCGTTTTCATCGACTTTCTACTCGTACATTATAAATGTTAACAATGGTATTTAAGTACGGTTTCTAGAAACAAACCTAAAATGTTTTCACTATTTTCGATACGACACCGAGTAAGCTGTGGGATTCTGTGCTCTCATCTTGGCTGTCAACAAGTCCGTGATGCCTTTCATTTTACAGATGTCGTAGGTAGTAGTAACCACTAATAATAAAGTGACGGGTTTGTTCGTTTATAGTACGTTATATAGTCTCCGGTTTTATAAGATATAATTGATCGGTTTTCATTTTGCCTGAACCTCTTAAAAATGTGTTAAAGTTTGAATATTTTACATCATGTTATGATCGCATTTTCAGTGATTGCGGGCATACGTACATATTTTACAATATACGGACCATAATATAAAAACCTCTATTCTAATTAATGAATTTGAGTGTCAACAAAATGATCGACACATTTAATTTAAAACGTTATTTAGTTTCTTCTCTCTATTATTTATTCGAAAATCTTTTGTATTTTTTTTCTTTGTTGAGTTACGTTTAATCATTTTCTGTTGGAAACCGGCTTAAATATATATGTATTTATAAATGTTTGTATATGATAATAAACGTATAAAAACAAAATTGTTTCCCATTCTGTTATTATAAATAATGTTCCTATAAGCCCTATTCATAAGTTAAGTTAAATTGATGCATAAATTATCATAAAACTAACCAAATATAAAATTATACACAAAGTTCGCAGCTAATGGGAGTTGTAAATTGTTCTCACCAATCCCATTTCAGCTACTTTTCGTGTTCGTCCTGAGTACCAAGTTACGATGTAATAAATAATTCTCATCAATACCTCTATAACGAAAATAAATGTCTACGTGATTGGATCTACCTCACTCTAATTTAAAAAAAAACATCATAAAACCCGCACAAGGGCGCGGGTTGGAAGTTTCCATGGACCTAACATATTTGAACAACTACACCTAAGAATGTTACACGTGACAATTTTAGGAAAGACCTGAGCCTAATCTTAGCGCAGATATCAACTGTGATAATAATTATGATCCGAGTAGCTGCGAGTTAAAAACTCTATAGTTACGATGGCATATTACTTAAAAATCGCGCGTCCTAAGCGGGGGAAACAATCATATGAGTTTTAAAGATCCGAAATAATTATATTGATTGCAGTACCGCTAACTCGTCTACTATAAAGCAGGGTCCATAACGGGAGGTCGATATGGCCTCAAAGATAGATAGACTCCTTAAAACCACATACACTAACTAGGTACTACGGAATCGTGTAGACCTCGAGTAAACGGCTGCCTTTTTTTTACAAAAGATTAACATCTTGTAACTGACTTTTAAATAGCCTACATAATACAATTCTAAATAAATGTATGGAAAATACCTTTGCCACACGGTCAGGCCATGATTTAGAAATTGGTATGAGTACATAGAAACGATCACACACTGGCACCCCGCACTAAGATTCACACACGTATCCAAATATACGTTCGTACACAACATCTCAAACACCCATGACCTGAGAACAAAGATTTATCTGTAACATAAATGTTTGTCCCGGACGGGAATTGAACCCGGGACCCTCGCTAAGTGGGCAGTCACTACCAGCTATATACTGAAAACATGTACCACAGGTCAAGATTATCCAAATAATAAATTTTTACATAATAATATTATATCGTATTGCGCATTATTTGTGTAAATTTTTACACATATTTTGGACAAGTAAGGTTGTTGTGACTTTATTTAAGTATTACCTATATAATTTATGTGAAATTTCTTTATGATCCTTTTGCTTTCTAACATAAGATATGTAGGTATAACAATGCCGTTTCTCTTAATCTACGATCTTAATTCCGAATTGTTGCCTTTGTTAGGCTTCGTTGATTGTTTAATTTTCAGTAGTTTCAAGCCCCAGAGCTCCATTTTTACGTTGCAGAGACCTCCATCATCGATTCTAAGCCAACCTATCTTGATTGCGATTCATCTACGAATAGTTTAACAACCACAACCTGACTGGCTAGCTCTCACTCTTTCTAGAATTAACCATGTAATGAAATGAAATGGTTTTTACGTGTATTGATCGTGTGTTGGAAAGATAGTAATAAACAGGTTCTCCGTTTCCATCCTAGCCGGCAAAGCGTCGATGATGCCTTTTACGTTAACGACAACTGTAGGCGGAAACCACTTACGATCAGATAGCCCCGCTGCTTGTTTATTGGTTATTGACTTGAATAAAACTCGGAGTGTACTGATTTCTACTTTTTGAGTTAAATTCCTAGCAATAATTCAGATTCAGTATGTAGCTGCAATAGCGTTTGGCATGTTATACGATCCCGTTTCAATTTTCTTGGCTTCGTCGAGCTTTCGTAAGTAGCTTCATTGTCGTTTAGTTTATCTGACACCTATGTTACTTTATGTAGTAAGTTCAATATTATTTATGTTCTCCACCCAGGGTAGAATAACAAAATCCACCGTGGCTAATGGCACACCTAAATATATCAAAGCTTCCCAGATGTTACCTGCCCCACTGGCCCTTACCCGACATCTGTTGTTATTTCTTTTTTATTACCCTCTATCACACCCTACTTTTATTATTATACGAATAATATTTGCAGTACATTTTGGAGAGTTCACCAATAGCGTTAGCATAATGAACTGTAAGTAGAAATTGTTCGTTTTAATCTAAAAAGTGTAAAGGCAAATGAAAAGCTAAAAAGCATATTTATATAAGCATAAGGCATTACTAATATACTAATAACAATACGGTAAACATTTAGTGTAGTTTCTTACACCGTTTCTTTATACGCGAACAACACGCGTTGATTGATTGAGAGAAATAATTGGCGAAGTTTTTCAGTGACCATGATTTATTATCGAAAAAATAACTGGTGTACGTATTACTTACTTAACCATCTGCGAAGCAATATTTATATTTCGGTCCAGTTATTTTATACAAGAGGGCAATCTATGATTTTCATTTATATCATCGCTGACATTATACATTTTAGCTGTAACGAGTACTTATTATTTTTGTGTTTTTTAACACTCAATTTTTTATATCAGATGAAACAGTGTCAAGTTAGGTGCACTCAGCTTGGGACCGCCACCGCATTCCCGGCGTAATCAAGATCCATATAATTGGGTTGAAATATCGGTAAAAATACAAAAATCGTGAGAACCCGTTACAGTTAATAAGAGGATAATCGTTTTGCTATCTCGAAATCCTTTAACATTCACGGTAACCATTACCTTCTATGAATAATTTGCCAACATGATCTTCTGTTGTGTACAATTTTTAACGAATATATGTATGTCTATCATTAACAATTGTAATAAGAATTAAATGTAAAGAGTATTTTCAGCAACTTGATATTGTAATATTTGAATCTTGATAAAGAATTCAGACTATAAATACAACAATTTCATCCTTGAAGCGAATAAGCTAGTCATTCGATATCACTCGATGTTTCAGAACACAATCTTTCAGTAAATAACTTTGTAACTGTCGATATACAAGTTCTCTTTCATTGTTATGGAGGTATTTCATGTTAACAATATTATTTTCTTATTTCTACGGAATTATTTCCAAACTTCGGACCACAATCAATCTTGTCGTAAGGCTTTCCCATCGACATCATTATTTCGCCACGTCTTTATTGGCTCTCCGATTTGTGAAGCTGGTGCCATTAACGTAATTGTAGATGGATTTCTTTTTCCGTGTTTGCTAATCTAAGTAGTTCATGTAATTGATTTGTATTCATATTCTTTGGTGTTGAATTTAATATTTTGCCTAATGAGTTTGTTTCCAAGCGAATTGTATCATAACTCACGGAGAAAAATACCTAAGTATTCATTATAAAATATATAAATGCTGAATGAATTTAGCTTCTTATTAGAATTCTTGTCACAGGTTTATCCGGCCTCGAACTTAATGTATTATGTGAATATCATTCAATAGCAGTCCGAAGTTCAGTAGTGAAAATATTGTTATTGCCTTGTGTTGTGATGTGGTACTTAAGAACGAATTAGACGTAAAGTTGATGGGCTCTCCTGTCATTATGTCCCTAATGTCTTGTCATTTGTGTTTCCGTGCCACATCAATCTAGCTGTAATTAGATATGAGTACGCGTTATAAACAAAAAGTAAATATATTGAAAAAGAAAGAAAGAAAGAAAAAAGAAAAAGAGCATAGATACTAAAAATTATTCAAAAGGGTTTTTTGAAATAAAATATTAATACATGCTAAAGTTTTTGAAATTGGTGCAAATTATCGGTAGATTTGCAAGGTTCAATTCCGCCACATCGCGCTATATCATTAGTAATATATTCCGTTCTTAATTAACGTGTTTAAATCACAAAATATTGGTGTCTCAGGCTTTATTTGATTTCAAATAATTCAGTAAGTACTGCATTTTATTTAAATTAATCTTTGCTTTGGCCGTATTGGGGCGGCCTAGAATACACCCTCCAATCCCATGCTGGCAGAACAGGGTGTCGTAAGAGGCGAAAGAAGTCAGCCTGCTTGGTGGTAGGGCTTCATGTAAATATTATATTATCAGTATTATTATTAAGTCATTAATAGTATTACTGGTATTATTATTTTTCCGTAAAGCCTGCCTGGCTAGCGACCACCCTCCTGTTTGAGCTGAGTTAAGGAGCCACTATAGCATATTAGTTTGTGTTTTTTTTTTAATTATGGGCCTGAATTAAATTTTATGGTTGCATTAATCAGAAGCCAAACTGTACTGTTCACGAATCCGTAAATCTACAATGTTTCAGATCGAAATGAGCCAAATTTAACGTAAATAAACGTTTGTACTCGTATCCTCGCACTAGAATTCCCTGTAATGCGGGTGGCATAGCTGCACCCAATATAACTTAACATTCGTAACCCAAACAATAAAAGGTTTATCTCAAACATAAATGTGTTTACTTCCGGGAATCAAACTCGAGATCCCTTGGTCGGCAGGCATGATCGATACTAACTGCACTTTGGAGTCGTAGACCCATCAACGTATTGATTAATTATATTCATTTCGTTAAATCAATATGTTGTAAATCTCGGAAGAATAGTGTTAGACCGCTTGTTTGATAGATTGCTAAGTTTTGTGCAACGTAGCAGCTCCAGGATATATATTGTGACATTTTTAAGGTGTCTGACAAGCGAATACCGTCCTTGGAATCAACCGTGTATCATTTTAGTACTTTCGATGCTGAAGAGCGAATAATGGAGCGAATTCACCGTGGTTTTTTGGCAGTCATAAGTTAACAACGCTAATAAATTTGAAGTTGTGCATCCATGTTTCCATCAGCCTTTCGAAGTCCAATGTTGGACATAGGCAAGCCCTAATTTGTGGCGCTCTGACCGGTACCTGCATTGTGGAATGGTGATTGCAAACCATCACAGTCCAGCTTGTTAGTTTGCCAGCTGTTACGATAATAAAAGTATCAAAAACTATTTCTATCAAACGATGAAATCCTTTTGCAACAGAACAAAATAATGACAATATATCTTATTGCGACTATAGGACGCTGGAAACATTTTCCCGTATCCTTTGCCAAAGAGAATGGTGGAAAACGGATGAAATAAAAAAAAAAACGATTGTTATACCACCAAAAAATATCTGTTATGGGCTCGTATCTAGAGTGAATATTAACCGAATTGGGTACTATGCAAATTAAGTACAATTCAATGCTTTTGAATATTTATGCGTAGCTGACTGACTGTATCCTATGGATCTGATCGAAATAAAAATACGATTATATGTAAATTTCAGAAAATCTGAACAGTCTAGACTGCAGTTCGCATGAATAGATACGGACGGGTGTCATAATTCATAGGAGTAAGTGCACTCCGTAGAAATGTCAGGAAAGTGAGTTGAGGTAGACCAATATAAAAATTTTACAGTTTGGTGAATGCAGATCACAATCCGAGAGTGGTCCGTAGTTTAAATCTGCCTGAAGTATTCTATATTGCTTGGTCATATCTATTACTGCAATAAAATATGAGTTTTATTTGCTCTGTGGACTGCACTATAAAAGCAATTTTAACTCCATGAGATTTCCATGCCAAAATATACGAAAAATATAATTGATATACGCGAAATTTTAATGACATAACTAAATTGAAAGAGGAAACGATAATATATGTTATTATCAAAGTAAGTTTTTTTAAGGTTTTTTTCCAATATATTTGTCGAAACTACACGTAACTCTTAATCTTATAAATAACATTGCATTTAAATGTAAACGTATAACGAGAACGAAACGTAACTGTATGTTAATATTTATTACCTACATTAATTCTACTCTTCTACGGTTTTTAACACTTATATAACGTTTATAGTCACAATTACTACGACTACATATAATAGTATACGACAGCAAACAACAATTACTTTAGTATAATTTACGGTTGACAAGTGTGATGGTGGTAATCGGAGAAATATACTAGCAATACGTGTAATAAGAATGTAATATACATTTGCAATAAACTGCTCTGTAATCATAAACTTTAATATCTACTGACATTCAAGGAATACTAAGGAGTGATGTGTTGTACTGCCTATGGGGACTTTAATATTATACGATTTCAATATTAGACTCTCGAGAATCGGTAGTTCATCTGAATAGAATATAATCTCTTTCAGAACTAATTTCGGCTTCTAAACTTATATTTCTGGTTTTGAATAGGTTCTGTGATAAGATAGTGAATCTATTAAATTACCGTTTAATTTTTTGCTGGCAAACCATTGAACTGCCTAGCTTTTGCATAAGCGTGTGAGCAAGTTAATGTTTTATAAAAAATGTTAAAGAACTGAAAATACTATTACGTATATTGTACTTATATATTAGGTCTGACTGGCCATTACGGTAAACAGAACGACAGTACTAACATAGGCATAGAGACCAATCGGCGTTAAGTGAACGCACTGCAGTTTTTGCTCGATGACAGAATGAACGAATGAGCAGACATGTAGACAGTTTATCATCTAATGTGCAGATTATGGTCCATGCATAGACAAAGCGGAGATATTAATGGATAATAATTAGCATCTATTTGCGTTAAGTGCTACGACGGCATTTCATAATTGTTACTTTTAAAATTAGACATAGTCATGATTACCTATTGATTGAGTTTGCCGGTGTCACTAAGATTGACGCAAAAAGTGGTATTTCAATGATTGTAACAAAATTATTTCTTGGCTAATGTAAGTCTCACTGAATCCTCACCTATTTTTATAAAGTTATGGCAAACAAGGATACATATGTAATGGAACTTGTAGTCTACATAATAGACCTCCGCCAGGAAAAGCCTATAAGGCATCGAGCAGGAGAGGCACAGAGTTGGTTTTGAAGTAAATTGTCTTGTAATATCGTAGTTATCGTATATTTAGTCAAATTATCTCGAGGTATGTTTTTGAACATTTTCTCCAAAATCACCAAAATATATGTTTATTGTAAGCCTGTGCGTTATTTCGATGAATAATTTACATAGAAAGTTTGTGGGTGAAAAATATTCGGATATAACTCAAGAAATCGTATATTATACTTTATATTGTATGTTTCAAAGTTCTCATAGAGAATGTGTCTTTTCTTAATGGAACATCGCTGTTCACTCGCGGAGATAAAAAAGTTTCACAGTAGAAATATAAAAATGTACTGAATAAATAGAGCGAAGTACAATAAACTCTTTTTGCATTATTTTTAGTTCGAGAAAACGAATGTTTCTGTTGTTTAAAATTTATTCTCCCATTTAGGTTGTTTGAATTCCAGTTTTAGATTATAATTTTGTTGTGATTCAATATATACACAAATACAAACATATTTAATGCACTTTAGGGTATTGGACTGAAAAATTTGTTAATATTTCAATATCAGGAGAGAAAAATACTTATATAATATTATTTTAATACCATTAAACCCAATATAAAATGGTTAACACGTTTATCCTTCACAACGACGAGGATCATAAACGGCATGTAATGGACCCACGGATATCCTTTTGAACCCGATATTCTAATATCCATGATGTGGCCGAATTTGTAACCCATTGTGCCTCATGGTTTCTAAAACAAAATATACTCACTTAATAATTTGTTGTCATGAAATAAATTTGCAAAATAGAGTTTTTACAAATACACTGTATCTTTATTTGATTAACAATCGTTACAACCCACATCGTTCCACTGCTGGGCTCGGAATGAGAAAGTTTGAGGTCATAGCCTGCCACGCTGGCCAAGTACGGGATGGCAATTTCATTAACAATATTGATCAATATTCAATCATATTTTTTAAACAATTTTAAGTTTTATAATTTTTAATCACAAAAGTTTGAACTTAGTATTGATTGTAATCAAACAAAGAGAGAAAAAATATTTAAGAAATGTTATTTGTGTCTTTTGAAACATGCAATATCGTAAATGTGAGGTTTTTCGAACTACCTGTAACTCAGTAAGCACATCGTAAACGTAAAGTTTAGATAGACATACAGTTATGTAAAGTAAATCACATCTAACTTCGTTTGTCTCACTTTTTCAGCCGACCAACTTGCGTGTTCCGTACTAAGTTACATCAGGTGGATGAAAAGCTCTGGACTATCTATGAATAAAATTCCTCGGAAGGTTATATTTATCAAACAATACGTGGCTTCTGAAACTTTGTTCTAATTGTATCCACAAAGCGGTCTCCTCTCGCAATGATAGGAGTCAGGGCCATAGCCCGAAACATGGCCCAAATGCGAATTGACAGACATTATGGAGAAGTCCCTAGTATGTGGGTTTCCTGTCGACATTTTCCCCTCCCAAAATAATTGATAAGAGAAAGATTGCTTATGGCTACGACTGCGCATGATTATTATACTATAATTATCTACGTGCATTCTTCCGAAAAGCATTATTCTGTATAAATCTACTTTTAGATAAAATTATGCAGTGCCCATCGCCATTACAATTAATTTGTTTTAAAGCTTCGCCGATCGTGAGGTTAAAGAAGTTAAAAGTAGCGCAAGCAAGGAGAACTTTAATTAGTGTTGAACCGGTCTCCTGTAAACGAAAGTTATAGCATGGCTTTTAATTACCTGCATTTTCACCTTAAATCTTATCTGCCGTCTTGTATCTGAAATTATTAATTATTTATTAAACGGAACAGACTCGAATGCCAACCAATAATCGAGTAATTATTACTACAAGCAGGTTTGGCAGATTTTGATTTGAAATTTATATTTTTCGGGAGTAGGGATGATATGAGCATCTTTCTAGATAGTAGGAAAAAAAATTGGATGATAGATTGGTTAAGAATAAAGGTGATAGTAGCAGCGAGGAGGTCAAGGAGAGAAAATATCATCTTACGGCTGATGCTATCACTGCCGACTGCGTCGGAGGATATGTATTGCAAAACCCTCACAAAATCATCATCCGCGAATTAATTGGACGAAAAGCATGGAAAATTAGAAAGAAAGAAAATACATTTATATAAAACATGTACAACAAGACACGCAAAAAACAATTTTAAATAGCGGTATGAAAACGGAATATAAATAAAAACAAAAATGAGACAAAAAACCCTGTGCTGCGGTCGGTATGATAAGAACCGCGACGCTGATTTTGAGTACACACCCCGCTTTGAGGTAGCTCGGACGGCTAGGCATATAAGTTACAAAAAGAAGGCATGCGGAAAATTCCACAATAATAATAAATGCACAAGATACTACATTTATGGTTTTGCTACATTACATTGGTTTTTATGGTTTTGAATTTTAGATGTTTCCACTAGTAAGCAAAACAAATTGTGGTAAGTACGATAAGAAATAATACCTGATTTTATGTTGAATAAAAGGGTTAGGTAAGAAAAATTAGTGTTACGAAATCGAGAAAGAAGATTTAAAGTTGTTAACTTTGATTTTAATTTCAATGCAAGGAATCGTAGAAAATTCATCATTATGATGGTTGACGTTGGGGTTGTATTCTGTAGGGAGAGTATTCTGTGTTGATTTCCCAACTCTTAGGTGTTCGCGAAACCTTCAGACTCGGCTGCTGGGATCCTCATTTTGAACCGATTTATGAATGTGGCGTCGTTGTAAGTCTCTACACGACGTATTGCAGCGATTTTTTATACACTTGTATTTATCGTATAAACGTACACTTTTAATTGGGATTCGATTTGTATTTTGATTTCGCTACGTTTTTTATCAATGACTGTTCTTAAATTGTCTTGTAACCATATCGCCGGTGGATGTTGGATACGGATGGAACGAACAGGGGCATGCGAGTCATAAAGTTGTATCAGCGGTGAATTAAAGAGAGCCACCTGTCCGTTGAGTGTGTGGGCTCCCATGATCACATTCCACTTCAGGTTGGCAGCATCTTGTCGGATCTTTTATAGATCCATTACATTAAGATACTATATATAAATTAAAATATGAATATGCTGTTTAATTACGCCACATAGTAGTATTTATTAGTTGTCTACTGAACGGTGCTATGCTACACATAAATGAATCAGGCGTGTCAGAAATGGTATGCATCCTTAACTACAAATCAATTTCCAGTCCATTAAATCAACTGCTGTGTGGTAATTCTATGATTTCACTTATCAAATTCACAGGCCTTTCTGTGGTGAGGTTTACTAAGATATTAAGAATTGTAGTTAAATAAACCATAGGTAAATGGTTAGATAAACCATAAATCTTTATCATTACATTGATCACTGATTTCACCGCGGAATCAGCTATAACTTTGATTTGTGATATTACGAAGTTACCTCGCTGTTCTCCGAACGAAATGAACACCTGGTCTATTACATTGAATATCAACATTTTCGCATCGCTCAGTTATATATAGATTATATGGCACTTTAATGAAATTATTACTTGTCTGTTTTTGAAGTTATACTCGTACTTTGTAGGGCCACTAAACTTATGTTAAATGAAGTCTGAAATATTTATTTTGTGTTCACATGTAACAACTTCATCATTAGCCGCAAGACGTCCACTGCTGGACGCAGGCCTCCCTCATAGAACGCCATTTAGAACGGCTACTCGCCTACCAATAACTTAAGAAGCGAAAAATGTCGCATCTATCTTTATCAGTAAGGTACCGGCAACGGGTCAGGTTTTACGAATGTCGGACGGCGGTGTTCACTACGCTCACAAACTTGTTTGATCGATTTACCACCAATTAACCTTTAAAGATAATAATAGAGTGAGATATATTAAGTAATTACTCTAAGTAAAATTAATATCCTGTGCCTACGCGTGTGCTTGACAGCCATCGCCTGCCACAAATTCAACAGATTACCACCACAAATTACTATGCGGTTTCATCGGCTATCTTATTTTCTAGGATAGGGAATTATATCACCAGCTATTAATATATTAATACTGTAACTATCTACACAGTTTTTTAATCAAAGTTTATATTTAAAATTTTTGTTGCATATTATTATCGAGATAAAATCAAATAAACCAGATCGCAACTGTAATGTACTTTATTCCCGATATATCCATCTCCTTCCCACACATGTGCACCGAAAAAGACAGCGAATGGACTGTTCTATTAGTTGCAATTTGAAAATTTATGTGTCGACACCGTTCGAACTCCCGCAACGCGCGCGCTTTCGTTACAAGCAAAATTGTCTACAAAATCGTAATTTTTTTTTCAGTGTATTGTGTTAAAACTTTTCCATATATTGGTTGTAAAACCTTTTCTATGTATGTAATAACTATGTGAGTACTACAGTTTGTGATCGATCCACGAGTTTCGCCGCGTGACATACCCTACGAGGAACATTGTAAGAATATCAAGTAAGTATGCATGAGTTCCATACCTCACATAAAGCTGTTCTCATTATCCTGGTTTTATTCTAATGCAGCTGCATTTCCGCACCGTACAAAAGGTATGTTACAGGGGCAATTTGGTATATTGTGATTTCCCAATCCACAGAACACGCCTTTATGCAGTCCACTACCATTCCACCCCTTGGAACCTCAGATGACCAGACCGAGTGTGATAATTACCAACACATCATTTCTTGTCACCACGTTTGTATCCAAATATTTTCTTTCTTTACTGTCGGATTCACGAATTATAATAATACAATAAAAAAAAACTGCTAAGTAATATTAACTCAGTTATAACATTATTGAAATTCAGAAATGCCGCCTTTATGATGTTAGCGGAAACAACCATTATTTTTCTAAATGGTATGATATCGGCATCATAATATTTTTTCAGCTCCACATTCAACGATGTTCCGTGACTAACGACCAGCATTTCGTACGTTTGTGCTTTTTATTA
>PDGT01000016.1:3977184-4010975 GCA_003671415.1 Megathymus violae | reverse complement strand
GGGGGAATTACGCTTTTCCACTAAGGGCCGATTTCTACCAGTTACCTACCGCAAGTTGCATTGAGGCACTTGATTCCAATTACAGGAAAGTAATTTTTATTATCTGTATAACAATGTAACTTTTTTCGCCACTACATCCATGTTAGGTAAATTAGAAAATATAATCTACTGTTAAGATGTTGTGTATAGCTTTACGTTTTCCGCAACTACACCTCTCACTAGATCGTGGGCTGCTTAAACGTGGAATAAATGATCCTATCATCAACCTTAACCACAGGGTAATAAGCGGGTACCACACTTCCTTTTTGACTTTCAACTGGTTGTATTACAGATGTTCATTGGTATTGGAAACAACTGAATAAAGCGGTGAATAGAAAAAAAAATTAGCAAACGTTACCTTAGGATAACTTGTTTTCGCCGAATAAAAATATTCGGCAAGATATCTGATCAGCTTTCATGAGTACAATCGACAAATTTCGCTAAAACCAATTTTTATTCCTCGCTGTTACTGTAACGTATTTGTCGAGAGCATAATACTCGTATATCTCCGGTTGTATCGCACAAACGTGTTTGGAACGAAATGGGACAAAGAATATAGGAGAGGTTCCGTCACGTACGTAGCGCTTTCTACGCACGATTTGCGAGTAAAGTGCGCGCTAGCCAATTATTTCATGGACTATGAAGGGCCTGAGTGTTACCAGTGAGAAAAATAAAATAAAAATGTCTCTTAATTAGGTCGGCGCCTATAATTGTTAATGAAACAACTTTCTTCCTCAAATACGTTTTAGAAGTTTTAGAATGGATGCCGATTGTAATTTGACGTTAAGTTGTTGATTTTCTTAATTGCAGACCTTTTATGGATGAAAATAGGAAAAAGCTGTAGGGGTGTCTAAAAATAAATAAATATATGTATGTATTATATTATTAATACTACTTAAACGAATTAAAAAGAAGTTTTATGTTGAATTTCTTACTTTATATTTCAATGATTTATAAAGAAGCAGACGGGCCTTTTTGATGTTAAATGATAACGGCCACCTATAGATCTCGGTAATACCATCACGTTATCACCGAGGAAATACCGGCTAAAAGTCGGATTTTTAATTGGTTGATTGCATCTGAATCACGATAAAAAATACCGTTTGATCTTAGAAAAATGGTGATAACAGGCTAGCCAGGCGGGAAGAAAAGCATATATGAAAATCGAGGTGATTATACATATAGCAACCATCAACAGAAGGAAGTTCGTCCTTTTGCTCAGCAGGATGCACCACGGACTCAAGAGATATATTAATCAAGGGATTATTAAATACTTCTTATTGCTAACAGATATAGTATATGTTGTGAGTGTACACTTACCGTAGAATGTTATAGAACTAGCTACTATTCCCAGAATAAATATAGATTCTGCTAGTTGGACCAAGATTTAAATGTAGACAGTGAAATAAAACTTGTTGATACAGACGAATTAGATTAACTAAGATATCGCTTCCAAAAAAGCAATTTTCGGTTCGTAAATATTTGGATGTGTAAAAAATTAATATCCACGCTCTTTATTTATGAGCAAATGTCTCATAGAGTCATATTAATGGAGTAATTATACGTTAATAAAATGTTAAAATGTCTGCGACCAAACCCAAATCTACTAAGATTTACATTTGAAATACGAGGGTCAGAATTTTATTATCTTTGCGAAGGTAACTACGGAGCATAACCCCTAGTAGAATGACGATAATATTTTTACACGACAAACACAGCAGGAAGGAGCTGTGGGCGGTATATTGGCGGTAATAATCTATGCTATTGCAAATTCATCGTCATTATCATTAATTTTATCTTAATATTTGTTTGTGACTCTATATGTGATCGTGTGACTTTTGAACGATTGGTCTGATTGAGTTTATATTCATACAATATATTGTTGTTTAATTCGTGGTTGGTTCGCTTTATTTATTAAAATAGCTTAAAAGTAAAATGTACAATCTGTTCAAAATTTTCTACCCAAAATTTCAGATTTTTACAGATGGCGGTTTAAATTCCACGTTAATATATAAATAAAAATAAGTTGCATTCATTTGTAATGAAGAAGAAGATTATATATCAATAGCTGCAATAACTATGTAATGGATAAGTTTCGACGGATGTTTAAAGATAATACAACATTTTTACCTTATCCTTAGATCTAGATGTAAGTTTTTAATTAATTTATTAATGAATAATTAAAATTACTTTCACGTGCATGACTTTACCAGTAATAGAACCCTATTATAAATTTTCAGTCTAAGGAAGATGTTTCGTCTCTGGCCTCTATTTGCTTTACAATTTAGTATGCAAATTGTGGACTCCGCATTTGTAAGTACTTGAAAGCGAATTAAAGGCTTACCGCTTCATAAAGTCTTCGGGAGTTGGCGAATATTGCATTAGAAAGAAAATTGAAGTGCCACCATCTAGAGGGCGCGCGTTGCTGCGATTCAAATCGCGATGAATATTCAAATGAGTTGGTGAATAACGAGAACATTCATGTTGTTCGACTGCTACGTGTGAACTCTAATTGGCAGTTAGCTTTGCTTACTAGATTAATATACATCATATTCCGCTTAATAGGGATTTGTGCAAGGGTATCTAAGTATGTTGAATGTTGTTCTATTCGTGAATTCAGTTAGAATTGAAATTAGTGATTATTTTATGAAAATAAATTTTGAAACCGGTGAACTGACATCTGTTCTAATTATACTCGATTCTGATAT
The DNA here is from genome assembly GCA_003671415.1 of Megathymus violae. Classification (NCBI taxonomy): domain Eukaryota; kingdom Metazoa; phylum Arthropoda; class Insecta; order Lepidoptera; family Hesperiidae; genus Megathymus; species Megathymus violae. The sequence continues at coordinate 4,008,228 of PDGT01000016.1, read as the reverse complement.
CGTAAAATATATGCAGCAGCGAACATTAAGTTTCGAATAGTGTTTTTTTTCTTTTTGCTTTTCTTTGAATTTTGTTATGTGTTTATGTTTAAATTAAGCGTATTTGTTCAGCTGGGAAGGGTAAAATTTGAAGATAGGCATGCAATTTGAGTAGACGAAATAGAGGTACGCGTGTCCGCAAATGGATAACAAAATGGCGATGGGCGTCTAAAGTCTAAAGTAAAGTGGCACTATTAGGCCAAAACAACCCGGAGATAAGTTTAAGGAATGGCTGCATTTATTACGGTAAGCTTGTGACGACAAGGATTTTATAAGGAGATTGTTAAATTTGCCACTACGTTTATTAATTTTATTAAGAGAGAGTGCCAAATTTGTGACTTTGTGTATATGTGGAAAATAATCTTCGAAACCATGGCACGTATTTGAAAATTCTTTTACTTATTTGAAAATTTTTTTGTTATTTAAAACGTACGTGATTCCGGATGGACATATAATATATTCTTCAACTCAAATAATACAGAAACGAGCCGGTAGCATGTTATAAATCAATATCCTTTTATTGCACGTCATATTTTGAAGTTGTACTTATTTTGGCACTTGAGGAAAAAGATGTGATTTTTTTTTCCTTCAGACTCTGTTGAATTTATTGGAAAAAATCTCCATTTATTTAGAAACACTGACTGTAGTTATGAGGTTTGAGATTAGTTTCAACTTGTTATATATACGGTTTTTTTATTATTCATATTTTGGACTTTTTAGCATGATATACATAATCTTTCATAAAAGTAACATCTATTGAGAATTTGTCTTTCTTGATGAATCCACGAAGCGTTTGTCAGTGAATCGTAACACGATGTATTATCTATGCAGTGCATTAACTATGTTTTGCGTATCTAACTGTTCAAAGACATGCAGTTACAGAACCATGCTTTTAACTGCAAAGTACCTCGGTGGAAGCGATGCGTTAAAGGATATTATGGTATTGAATATATTAACGACAAGGGCACGCCTGGAAATAATAGTGTCGAAACCAGTTTCGCACAGGTTTAAACATTTGTAATTACCATGTGTTATTTTAAAAGTTGTTCTGAGGATTTTCTTTCGCTGTTTTTTCATTCTTAGAACAACTTTTCGAAATGGTAGTAGAAGAAAAAAATGATATGATTAAGTGTCTTTACAGAATTTCTAAATTATCCATGATGGCCAGCATTACCACGAGTAAGTTCTAACCTTAGTAGGTAACTGTGTAATTGTTTCATAACAATAATTGTTAATCCCCATCCCAAAAATCCCCATGATTATAACCCTAGGAAGAGACTAGGTTTAAATATTATTTGTTTTGAATGTGGTTCTTCTGTTTTGAACATAATATCTCAATCTTTAAGAAAATAGACCATTGTCTAATATTTTTCAATGGTATATTAACCTACTAGTATTTATTAATAAACGAATATAAAAACTAAATTAAATTTTGGACTAATGCATAACAAGTTTCATGTATTTATATTGGGTGTATATTTGCCGGGCCGGATTTACTCGCCTCTTACGACACCCATCCGGCGAGGGATTGGGGTTAGTATTCTAAGCCGCTCCAATACAGCTAAACCCAATTTTGCCCAATTATAAATATGCTGCCAATATTTCTAGACATTGGATTTATAACAAGTGTCCACAGCACTGGAAAACATTTAGTGTTTACATTTTATAAGATTATGTCGACAAAGGAATATAACTTATTTTCCAATATCTGCCAATCTACCAGATGCATTTGTTTAGTGTCCGTTGTCAATTATAACCTGAAATAACTAATACAACAATAGAATTCACTGTGATTACAAATATACGACATCATTGATCATCTTGATAGAAAATTTACATGAAATGCATCATCATAAAATCATCGTCAATAACAACTATTGGGTTGGTTTCAGTTTTTCAAAATTTACCTGATAACAAAATGATACGAAGTATTTCGAGTACAATAGGCAGCTCTCGCCTTTATGCCCTGTGTGCAAGGCCGGATTTTGTTACCTTTGTCATTTTTTTTGTAGGTAAAGTTGAATTGACGAGAAAAGCTATCAATTCTGGAAGAAATGTATTATAAAACGAGAGCAAGGCCGTCCGCAGATCAGTCGGTTTTCGAATACTAAAAGCGAAGTTCTCTCTATGAATTGGAATACCTGTGATCAACTAGCGTGAGACTGCGACTGTTAAGAAGTAGTGGTATGTGTGTTTACTAACAGTATAATAAAGTCTTTGCGGAACTATTTTGGCATTTTCTCGGACCTGCGATTACTATCCCGAAACAATAATTCATAGAATTTTCTCTTAAGTTCCTAACTACTCCTACTACCTATATAATATATTATTAAAGCACGTAGAATAAATAAACACCACTGTCGTAGTATACTGTTTTATTGTGTTTGTTACAATTATCGGACAGCAATGATGCCCACCAGTTGTGATCGTTCACTTTTAAACCATAACAAACGGTGGCGCCATCTATGTCATTTGAAGAATGGTGGCACGGTACGTCAATAGCACAACTAGATTATTTAACTGTAAGGATGATAATTTTAGTAGTTTAAGCCTTCAACGTCAATCACTTAATATTTATCGAATTAATTTATGTAAAATACTAATATTACATCAACACCTGTAAGCTTAAATATTTAACTTTTGATATTTATTGCGCTATTCTATTTTAGGATACTAACGATATATATCCTAATTCAACCATTACAAAGAAAAACACCTATAGTTTTAAGTTCGCTGCATTTGTCAAGCTAATTAAAGTAATACTTAGGTTCACAACAAACGTAAATGTGTAATATATATCTGTTTTAAGTGATGTATGTGTGCCCAGAGGGAGAGATTAAATATTGTGTTAATAGCAATTTACATTTCTCCAAGTCAAAAAATTGAAGATATTCTTTAGTTTTCATAATGGACATTATTTCCATATACAACATTGAAGGGGCATATATACATATGTATATATGGGTAAAGGTAAGGACATATTAAAGTATTATTTTAAGTGGAGATTCTAATGGTAATTTCTACTGAGAATATTCAGATGTTGAGAAGGATCTCAAATTTTTCCGTCAAGATTTAATGAATAATAACCCAGCAGGTTCTACAATCCGACATTATACTACAATTGATGCTGTATTCAGACAATACGTATATACCAATTGTATTGGACAATTTGTCTCATATTTCAGCTACCATAAGCCTCTTTTACCTAATCACAACCAGTCACTTGAATCAGTTAAATCACAACCAGACCAACTTATTTATTTATTTAACTATTTATGCATAGAGAGAATAAAACAGAGGTTAACATGAAATACGGAATACAAGGGAACTACTTATCCCGCAACGAAACTCTTCCAGTAGCCCAACTTATGAACGTAAATTAAATTAATTTTAATATGTATGCTTTACGGTGTATAAATGAACATCATTTCAATTACATTACACTTAAACCTTTATCAATTGTCTTTTATATCATCATTATAATAGTTTTTCAGGGGAAATTTAATATTAAAAAAAATCTGAGAACGAAAATCAATTAGTTCTTTAAGAGCGGTTATGTCAGCTTCCTCGTAAATAAATTTCATTGCAAACAACAAGTCAAATGAATTCCGAAAACAGCGGAAGTCAGTCGGAGGAAGTTCTAGTGACGGAGTGATGGAAAATTTCCATTAACAGCTCTTTTAATTTGGCGATTGTAATGCAGTATTTGGTCGAGCGTTGTTCTTAAGAAGCAGTACACTAGAGCCATTGATCCGTCTGTCTGGTTATCTGCGTTTTTAATATCCTGAATACACTAATAACAAAAAGATTTATTTTTATTAATATTTCGAGTACAATTAGTATTCCTTTATTATATTTATTTTATGTTTTAATGTGCGAACAAAGTAAAACACCTTAAGAACTATTCGGCTATATTGATGCATCTGTAAAATATCAACAATATGTTAAGGTCTTTTAAGATTTCATGTAATGCGTTTATTAATATAAATAAATTTTTCTACAAGAAAACTTACGACTTTTATTTGACAATTCATTATAAAACTTACGTGATGCTGTTACTAAGAGGATCCTATCACATTTGTGAGAAACGTGGGAGAAGTTGCAGCACGCCACTGTAATGAACATGTTTTATCTTTTTTATTTTATTGGATCGACTACTCTATATCTTAGATCATAATTAATTATAGTTGAAACTGTTCCCACACTATTACTACTGAGTAAGTGTTTAAGACTTTATATGCAGGATTATGACTACGGAGTTTATTCAAAGGTTATAACTACGTCGCAATAACATCTTAACATAATGGGTTTCAGGCGTGCTTATTACTAAGAAAACATCTTAATACCCTTTCGTACACTATAAGTTTAATAGCTTTTGTGACATGCAATTAAACTAACCAGTATTTCACTCAGAAGCTCGTAGAAACTCTCAAGATAGCACGTATGATTATTATTACGTATGATGTTTAGAGACCATGAATAGAAAACAATTCTGTAGGAACAGAGTGCCTTACTTAATATGAACACACAAACGTTGGCACTAACGAGTATCTTAATCGTTTCCTGCTCTGTGCCGCCGGTCTTTAACCCCAAATGTTATTGCAGTGAAGCGTACATTATGGAACAGCGTAAGTGGAAAGATTAAACTCGTTTATTTCCGATCGTTTTTACCAGGAACATCCCACGACTTGGGAAAAATAGATGATAATGTTTGGCACATGTCCCAGGAGCTTTTCTGGGTATTCTCATCATTTTTAATATCAGCTTTTTATAAATCAGTTTACCGAGAAAGGTTGTTGAATGAATTCGGAATTGTTCTTAATATATCTCTGGTAGTAAACGTGCTATGGACATGGAATAAATATATATGAAAACTCACATTTTTATACCCTCACGTTAAAATTTGTGAGGCTGGCATACACAACACATAACGAAAATCTATTACCATAAAGTTATCTATAATAGTATTAATGCAAACTAATAAAACTTGCACTAAGTTAAGTTTTTGTTCATTGAACATCTACTCAGTAGAGTAATAAGATTATGTAAGAACAAATGTAAAATGCGAATGAATGTCGTGTACTTACAAACAAGTCTTTTAAATTCCCGAAAAACGAAGGTTCATTTTACTTTTGAGTTATGGGGTGAATATAACAAAACTTGCAATTTCAGATATTGAAGCTTTGTATCGTGTGGACATTTTAGGTATTACTCATGAACACTGTTTGTGTTTACAATCTGTAAAAAAATCTTTATTAATATGATAAAGAGAGTGTGATTTTTATTATTTTGTGTATATGCAGAAGGCAATCTCCGGAACCATGGTACCTATTTGAAAAATTATTTTACTATTTGTAAAAGTAAATTATTTCAGATGGACATAGGCTATTAATATATAATATATGCACTTGGTATATGCTTAGTAATGAATTTTTGAACCCGAAATGAAGTCGGAACGGGCCGCTTAGTATTTATATAAAATTGTATATATAATGCAAAAGATCATAACAATTTGTTAATTAACTTTTACATCAAATTTAATATTAAATTAGTATTAATTTACTTTGCAACAATCCGCAAGCACAATGTATGATGGTATATACTTCTATACATGCATAGATATACCGTCATACATTGTGCTTGCGGATTGTTGCAAAGTAAATTAATATTAATTTAATATCAATGAATTTCCGCAAAGCAACGCCTAGTACTATCAACTATATCAAATTTAATAACAGATCAGTAATACAGAATGGTTTTGAAAGTTAATGAGCAACAATACAATAACGGAGGACTACACAGCTATGAAAAAATGGCAACTGGGCTACAAGACATGAAATATGGAGATCTCTAATCTAATATAGATGGATTCTATTGAAAAATTTTTTTTTGGATAACAATGTGTTTTATACACCGAAACATCACCAATATTATAAATAGTATTATGTAAATAATTAAATTGTTTGATGTTGCTGGTGTTATTCGTAATATTTTAAAAAGCTTCTTATTGTCTTTTATAAAATGGCCCAAAAATACGTTCGTTCTTTTCAGTATTGTTTTTAAAATAAAAGCTATTGTTGTCATGCTTCGAGTATAATTGACATAAAATCGAGCTATTGAAAACTGACGCGTTCGTGTTCACTAAATACCGATCCACTTGGGATGAAAAAATAGTATCCTATAGTCAAAAGAGCTCTTAAAATCAGCTGTTGGGGGGTTTCCCTCGATGCGTAAATTCATGGATTTTCAAGCATATAATATATGCGTCAGAGCCGCATCGTACCATATGAAAAGTAAGGATACCTTTTATGGTGGAAAATATGCATGTAATATTTTTTCAAAAGGTAGTATATAAAATTTGATGTATTGTTTGTAGCTGTTGCAATAAAGTTGTGTTTCTAATTCATAAATCTAGGGAAATTTACCTATAAAATAATAAACATGGAACATCATAAAATTCCTTATCAATATGAGTACCAAATATATTTTTTCGGAAGTGTTTACTATTTAAACACAAAGAAAAGTTAAGATGACTTACTTAGTAAAGTAAAACACAACTTAGTAAAGTACAACTTATAGGCAAAGGATATTATAGTATAGATGAATACATTAACAACAAGGATGTCTGGAAATAATAGTGTCGAAACCAGTTCCGCACAGGTTTAAACTGTTGTAATTACCATGTGTTGTTTAAAAGATATGTTGAGGAGTTTCTTTCGCCGTAGAAGCAAAAAATAACGTTCTTAAGTGTATTTACAGAATACCTATATAATTAAATGATTTTGATTTTGAATTTGAATTTGAATCGGTTATATAGATTATTAGCATGATAATTTATTAATAGGATTTTCTATCAGTTTAACTACAACCCTACTTGGTGAAGATCAGTCTTTCAAGTGCTAGCCAGCGTGTTTTCCGCTTTTGTATTGCCCGTCATGGACTCGATCATGCCTTTGGGGTTACGGACGTTTATAAGTGTCACTGATAACTTATTCGTATCATCAGGTGATCTGTCTGCTCATTTGCAGGCTACTGAGACAAAAAAAACGAATTAAACTTACTCCAAAAAGAAGTACTACGTAAAACAGTATCCTACACGTGTTGTAGTAAAACGTCTTAAATAAAGTATTTATAATGTTTACGCAAGGTAACAGACCTTATAAAAGTCATAAATATGACGTTATATACATAACGCGTGGTACCTCATCTGTTTATATATAGCATATGAAGGCCTACAAGGTATGCATAGGTACGCAACTCTCTCTTATTCTATCACTTTGTATTGAGTGCATATGTCGCTCTCCTTCGCTCCAGTTTCGTGGCGTTGAAGGTATATCTTTCTTCTTTTTTATGTAACGAAATGTGCCTAAAAGTGATACGTCTTTACAATTTCACGCTCATTACGTCTAATTCTAAAATCATCGCCTAAGAAGTTTTACTTCAAAATACACGAAAATACGCCCAAAATACGATAGCCGTATTGGGGCGGCTTAGAATACTACCCCCAATCGCATACTGGCCGAACAGGATATCGTAAAAGGCGACAGAAGCCAGCCTGCTTGGTGGTACGGCTTCGCGTATGGATTATATTATCAGTATTATTATTAAGTCATTAATATTATTACTGGTATTATTATCTTTCCGTGAAGCCTGCCTGGCTAGCTACCACACTCCTGCTTGAGTCAGCCGTCAAACCACTTGTCGTGTTCCGGCTGTGAGCTTGAGAGCCTGTACCTTCTTACTAACTTTTTTCTCATTTCCTGGCTTACAACGCATCAATGATACCTTTGGTCTTGCTGATGTCCATGGGCGACGGTGACCACTTACCATCAGGTGGCTCGTCTGCACGTTTGTTGGCTATTAACATAAAAAAAACACACACGCACAACACAACATACCGCTTCTTTTGAAGTCGGAAAAATGGCATATTTCCATCTCATAGTTTAATTAATTAGTAGTTACTCAGATCAAATCTGTTGGCACGAAGATGTATTGTATCTCAGTCATCGTCTTGGTCGATGTCTGTTCTCATTTTTATTTAAACCAATTCAGGTGTTTAGCCATGTGAAATTGGAAACATTGACACACAGAGGAACTGCCGCATTTATGGTATTATAGTATGCGGAACCACTCCTTTCGACAAATTAATCAGAAAATGGGTTAGAGAATTCGAAGCAATTTTGAACTTCCAGAATGATTGAGAATTTCGATAGCACCAAACTGAATTTTTTTTGTGATTGGTTTTCCAATTTTACATATTAATTTTAATATTTTATATAAACCGTGCAATCACTATTTTTTAAAACTTAATCAGCTAATGTAATGGCCACCTCATTCCCCAATGGGTAGTGACCCTGTATGTGAGAGGATCCAGGCTTAATACCTGGCTGGGGCAGACATTTATGCGAGAGAAAAAGTTTGTTCTCGGTTATGGGTGTCTGTGATGTTGATTTTATGGATGGCTATGTCACCCAAAACACCAGGAATAATAGCGCTAAACTGATGTAACTTTTAAAATATTACCTTGTGTAAAGTCTTTTATAATTTCCTATATCTTTTATCTGGTTATTTTGTAATTTCTTTAATTCATTTTTGTGATGTTGATTTTGAGGTTGTTGTCAAGTATTTGGCAAGTATCTTTCATTATGTTCTTATTGTCACATTAATTTTTAATATGTATGTTTTTGCTCTCCTTTGTAACAAAATTTACTGGGGCGCTGAAACGAATAGTTCACACTTGAATTTCTGAACAACAACAATATAAACAAATCGTTCCAGACTAAACGTTGGCTATAAAAGGCGAGCTGTTTGTTCAGAAAGGACAATATCCGGAAGTTTCTCAACGCAAGTGTATGGTTGATTTAGTCGGCCGTGTCGTGACCACGTCAACGTCAATTTCATTTAATGTTACTTAGTATAAATGAATGCTTTAATCTCATCTCATAATGACGAAATAATTTATTAATTTAATTGATTAATAACGAATATCCTCATATTTTTAGAACTAAAAGACAGCTAAATGATTCTCACTTAACAGTTTCTAACCTCAAATTTAACTTTCCTTGGTAATTTCCGCCACACTATATTTCAACATTTCATAATACCCAATTGATACATAGCTTTAGTTTAATAGCATTTCAAACCGCGCTCCAACTATTAACACTTCACTTCTCTTGATCTATGTGCCGCGCCAAATTTCCACTGATACCAGTGTTTGGGGCCAAAGGGTACTCATAACAAGAAAAGATGTTGACCTAAACATAAATATGTTGTTGCCGAAAGCAAATTGTGAAACAGATAAATGTATTCATTTTCTAACTAGTAACATATCAGTGCTTCATTTTGAGTACACTAGCTATTTATTTTATGGTTTTTGGTTTAAAATACAAAGGTATTTTTGCGTACCACAATAAATTTAATAAATGGTTGAATATGCACTATTTGATATCATGAAAATAGTTTTTATTCGGGTATTACATATTAGGCCCTTCAGTTTTATATATTAATGTAACATTTTTTCCAAGAAAGTATTAATGAACGAAGCTGTCATGACAAGATATTTACGATGGATAAAGGAAATATAGTTCGAACAATTATTGAACAGGTTGCTAAAATCACATTGAAATTTCTTTTTTTTTACTTAGAATAAGTTAATGCTTGACAACAATCCCACATGGAAAGTGGTGATGAAGTCTAAGATGTTGAACGCACTAACTTATAAGAGCCTATTCACTATCCTCTTCAAGACTTCCACACTGTAAGAAGGCGGGAACACCGACGCGGGCAAGTTATTTCAATTTGGTCGTAAAGCAAATTGTTTCAAGTAACTTGGTGATTTAATTTGGAGAGTATTAGGGATTATGGCACTAACAATGTGCTGCAGTGTGAACAATGCTAGATAGACAAATTTTTTGTGTAAATTCAGTTCAAAATTAGCTTGTCCAAAGTTACATTCCACAGGAAAATAATCCAATTCTTAAATATAACGTTGTATAAAAGCTGTATGTGACCTACATGTTCGCTTCGAAGAAACAAAGATTTTCGATATTGCACCAAGTATAGAATTTTGATATATTGACACATAAAGCCAAAGCCATTACACATAACGCTCAATTGGGAATCGATCAAATAGAAAAAGGAGTTGCTAACATTGAAGGGAGAAAATCGGACATTTATTTTGGTAGGTCAATGTCGGTGTTATTGATTTATTATGAACGTTGTCGTCGTCTGCAGGTAAATGGGTTAATAAAACAAAGTAACTAAGCATTGTCTCTAAGGCCCCTATTATAGATCGAATTCTGTACTCAATGAAAGCTTCCTTGAGTGAGGCTAGAAATGCTGATTATTGTTTTCTTTTATAATAGTATCGCTACAGAAAAGTCACGAGAAAAATGAACACTTTATAATGTTTCAAAAGGAGCCATGATATCTAAGTTGTCGTATTAAAATTGCTTAATAAATCTTAATCAGGCTCTTTACGACATATTTACGCCTATAATTGGAATAAGGTTCTATTGTCCGGACCTTATGTCTAAAGAAATACGAATTGTGAGGCTTGTAAGCATCATTGCTGAGTATCCGGATATTTTATTTGGCAGGGGCAGAAATGCCAAGTTTTCTGTACAGGGAAATGATTCATTTTTGCGTTTAAATATTTTAAACTGGTTGTTCCATTTTCGCGCAAATCATTCATTTCTAAGAGCTTGCTGTATGTCTAGACATTTTATTTGTAATGTTGTTGTGAATCTATTAAAATAGTATTCAGAACCATACATACAGACAACTCATATAACAACTATTGTTTATACCGTTATATATGTTAGTATTATGTGCTGTTTTTTTATTATTGACTATCAGTGCGACCCTGTGAATGTAGAAATTGGAAAACGACATGCATGCAGAGTTCTGATATACAAATATAAATACAAAATAAGTACAAAAATAAAGCTACAACGCTAGACTACATATTGTGTTACATTATTTTGAACATGGACAAACAGATTTTGAGAAATGCTTCCTCGGAAAACACTCACATAAACTTGACGGTGTGCGCAGTTAGGATTTGTGAGATTTACACCAGAAATTTAGAATGCCTGGCCTTGCGCTTTATTTATATACAGTCATAGTAAACTACAAGGGGTACATAGAAAACAAAATCACTAACAATCCGTTTCAAAATGGTTTTCTTGTAATTTTGTCACTTTTAATCAAGTTCCGTCGCACAATTTCAGAGATCACAAATTATGTAACAAAATCATTGGAACACTGTTTTTGAAGACTATTTTATGGGCGTCAAGAATTCAATTATATGGTAGTGTTGTCTTGGTCGATCAGTCGGTTATTCTTCATATATTTTTTATACCGTTACTATTATCAAGAAGATATAGAAATTAAAAGATATAATATACTTTTTCAGAGAGCTATTTCGATCTAATATTAGGTCTGGATAACCATAGACTGAAATAACAAGATGACATAGAAAAGAAAACTCCTGCTGTATATTATCAGACAGTTTTATATGATCTATCACTTCAGAGCTTTTCAACTACTATTACGAATTTTTCTTATAGGATTTTGAGAAGTCTTGAGCATAACAATTTCTATCTCTCTGAGTTCGCATGTTGAATTTCAAGAGCATATATTTTATATGGCACCATGGGATAAAAGTTAAAACAAACGCATTAATTTCATATGTCGTGGACCACTGTGAAACAACAGAAGTTGATCGTTTTGCGTTAGAACTTATAAAGTTCTTTTAACCGCTTCTACGGCCTTTCTGAGATCAATCATTGAGAATTCATCAATCGCAAATCGGATGATCATTGCTTTTTAATTATATCGGGATTTTAATATGGCGTATGTTATAGCAGCTATTCCCGATGACGCCAGAACTTATAGCTATTTTTCGTTGTGAGCGGATGGTTGCTAAAATAATTTTGATAAGAAACATTTTCTCAGTATCACCAAAAGCATCTAAAACTATTATTACACTAAAATCATCTCCAATATTGTCATAAATACGTATACGAACTACTTCTTGCGCCGCTATGGAATTAGTTAGGTACTAATCTTATTGTTACAGTCAATTCAGTGAGATCGTAATTTCTTTCCGTAACACATTTACTAAGACCACGAACGTGAGTGTTATCAGGCGCAGGCAATCTGTACTGCGTAAAAATATTAACTTTAATTGAAGTTGTTATTGCTTGCGTAGCTTTCAGATAACCATTGCAACAATTGGTATGCGACACATCCTTAATTTCAATTATATCACTGAATTCCCTAAAGTTCTCAAACAATCTTCAGACGTAGAGTCACCATGTTCTTGTCATTATTGCATAAATAAGGTAATATACGTGTATACCGAGATGTTACAAATTAACTACCAGTGTAGCAAATAATTCACTTATGCAAACTTCCGCAATACATACATACAATACATCATCGATAAGTGGCCTGAGAAGAAACAGTCCCTTTTACTGTCTGGTCAGGAAAACCTTCAACAAAACACCTAAAAAAAAACAACTAATTACTTCAGGTATGGTTAACCGTTAAAAATACTTTTTGTATAATATTACCGTATCATATCATCGACAACATTTTAGTTTGCCACAATATAACAACAGTATTAAAATCTCTTAGAATAGTTTATGAACGAACGGAGTTCTCAAATATACAATGATATACGAACTGGCAGATAATGAAACGATTTACATCTTAAAGGAACCTTTCTCGTGTTCCGAGATTAAAAGGCATTCAAAATGTGATTCTTAAAATGTCCAATGAAGTTTTATTTTTCACATAAACTTTGTTACCATTTTATAGAGTGAAATGAAAATAAATAATAACCTATTTATATTGAAGACGTTACATTAAAAAAATATTCCTAAATCTGGGATATGACACATAAATATGTACCTACATAATTATTTCATACAAGTGCGGTTCTTGAAAAATTAAAAAATCTACATACGATAATTTTACACAATATAGATTACACAATCTGGCCAGAAAAGTTTAGGTATGCGAGATGGTTTTTTTTATATTTGTCATGATAAAATATTTCATAGAAAACAGTATTTTCAAGGTGCACCTCAATTGTAAATGAAACTTAAAAGTATATTTTTCTAATTAAAACGGCGTTCTCATTCTTTTGTTCTTATAAAGAACTCCATTATAAGTTATTATTTCTCTGTTTTCTTAAGATATACTGTATGCGAGCCCTAGTTCAACATTAGGTACATTTTTAAAGATATCTTTTATTAATTATATAAGACGGACATGTCCTGTGCTGTATTCATATGATCCAATATCTGATGATTGCGTTCCTCCGTAGTAGACGTACACAATCTTAAATTTTTCTAAATAATACACTACGATAATTTTCCACACTTGATTTAATATTCATAAGTTACAAACTAATTAAATTATGCGTGATTCAATTGAAGGAAATGGAGCTGATGGATTTACAAGCGCACACCTTTCCTACATTAAAACTGAACCGACAGTTCTTAAGTCAAGATAGTGTCATAAGCAACCGCATAAGAAGTAACACGCTTCATATAATACAATTCACTTAAGTAATTCATTGTCAATTAAATGCATTGAAAATAATTAAATTAAGTAATTAGAATAATTAACTTCAATAATTTCAAAAAATGTCATGCAACGTTATATTAAATATATTTGCCATATAAAAACGGTTCAGAATTGAATGCGCAACTAATTCACAATAAAGTATATATTTTTTTGGTATTAACGATTTATATTTTTGTCCTTTTCACGTGACGAGCAAATGGAACGGACCATGTCTTATATCTTATAAAAGTAATTTCATTGTTTTGAGAGTGTTAATTGCCTGTAAAGTTTTTTTGCTAAACTAGTAATAACTTTAAAGTGACAAAATGTAGTGAGTGCATTCTCATACGCCTTGGTACTGATCTAGACTCATGGAGGATACTGGAAGGTTCCTGCGGAATGCCTAACGTAAATGAACGGAAGCCACGGAATGTAGGTTGGCGGTGGCGGGAAACGTCGAACATTGTTATATCGCGGAACTCTTAGTTAACCTACAATTAGTAGATACTAGCGTAGTATATCTTTTAATATTACCAAATATATAATCAAATGTTTCTTAAAATCTGATGTAATTATGTTTTGAAATTGTCTTGGATTGCCTTGGTTTTTTTTTACATAGAATAAGTTAATGCTTCACAACAATCCCACCTGATAGAAAGTGAAGATGAAATGTAAGATGTTGAACGCACTAATTTATAAGAGCCTATTCATTCTCCTTTTCAAGACTCCCACATTATAAGAAGACGGTAACACTCACGAAGGCAAGTTATTCCAGTCATTTGCAGTGCGCACAATGAATGATGACGCAAACTGCGCTGTCCATAAAGGTGGTATGTTCACTACATAAGGATGGATACCCACCGTACGTCGAGTTGTTCGATGGAGAAAAAGCGATGGGGGAATTAAGTTAACTAAGAGCGTGATTGAATCTAATCAAGATTCTAATATACCACTGTGTCATAAGCCATGAAGAAATTAATATTTCTATTAATCATAATCATTTCATATATTACTGTGCTAATAACGTTTGAAATGGATATGACAAAGTGTAGAAGTAATTACTCAAGTATACCGTTAATGAAGATTAAATTGCAGCTCAAATATTATTAAAAATGAAATGTTATGAATTCCTGAAATACTGAATTTTCTCAAAAAGCATTTTTTGAGAATTCTATAACTATATAGCTCAGTTCAATTCAATGATTATAGACCACTTCATAAAATGTTATATTCTTCTTAACTTTTTCATATGTAAGATAATTATAGAATTAATTTTTAATACGAAGGTTGTCTCAAGTTACCTTACAGTTAAACAATCCCGGGTAATGTAGACCGCTCATTGCCTGAAGGAATTTATTCACAAGTTCATACTTAATATCTTTAAGTAATAACAAAACTAAAAAGTAGAAATGATGTCCACATGGCGAAGATAAATTTATTTGGTACAGTAAACAATGTTATCAGCATGTTACATAAATGTTTTTGAATCCAAACAGAATTTATAATGGGAAATAAATTTGATGCAATTTATATTGTAAAGACAGTGTAAAGTAAGTTTAATATTTTTATATTAATTTTAATATCAGAAGAATTTCATGTTCTACGAGCTTGGTTAGGGTATTATCAAGAAAAATGTTTAAAGAAATAAGTTTTCTGTCCGCTTTTTATCAAACAGGAATATTGGGATAACGTAATAGTTAAATCTATTAATTCATATTGAATTAAGTGGAAATCACGGGTCGTTGGTTTATAAAATTTAATTAAATATCGCACCTTTAGAATTAAAGTGACTTAACTCGAAATTCCTGAAATTCCAGATTTTACTATAAATTTACTTAAAAAAGTCTACTCTAAAACCCCATGGTGAAAAAGAGCTCGAATTATGAGTGCGACAGGGAAAAAGGGAAAACCTCATACATCAGTCTCTTTCAATTCACTCAAGACCATACATTTTTGAAAACTTTCTTCGTCATATCCCATAAATTGGAATTTTTGAGTTAAGTCACTTTAATTCTAAAGGTGCGATATGTACTTATTGTGTTCACCATAAAAGTGTTATCATATAATATAGCTATACACACAGTTCCGGTTTTTCATGAGAAGGAGCTACGGCTAAGGCCAAGGTTCACCATGCTGGCCAAGTGAGGACATACTACTTCATACACCTTTAAGAACATTATGGAGAACTGTTATGTATGAAGATAAAATCACAATGTTCTTCTTCTAATAAGCACGTAAATTAAAACATTGAATAATATTTAAACTCGGGTACTCCGAGCCGGTGACCACCAGTAGAATATTTTAATGAATAAACAATAAATTTTATTGAGGCATATGAATATTTATAATAATTATCTTTTTAAGAGTCTGACTAGTTTGGGTTTAATTTCCCTGGAATCGGTTGTGTGTGGGGAAAGATTTTTAGTAATATATATTTATATGTCGGAGATGGTCATTAGTATAGACGTGAAACGAAACTCAGCACGATATCCGAGTGATGGCAGCACCGCCGCGATGACCTAGATACTTGGCTAACATCGTGTTACAACAGAGCCTAGCTAGTGGAGTGACGCCGGATGGAGCCACAGTTTACATTCTGCGGTCGAAGAGATCGGTTCCTCCGCACTGGGAATTGTTACTGGTTTCGTTTGCCCAGTGTGAAGTGTTTGTTAACAATCAATTAAATGTGTTTAATATATATATATATGTATATGTATGTATTAACGATATTATTTAATCATCATTTATTGCATATAAATAGGACGTTAATACATACGAAACTTACAAAATGTTTTATCTAAATCATTTAAAATCGAATGTAATGTAGCGAAAACTGTTTATGGCAATGAAATATGCGCTCCGATAGCAATTTAATACAATTTCTTAGCAGTTTCAAACCTATCGAAGCTTAAATCAGGTGAAGCAAATCATACTAAATTTATTAGTTGACTTGTGAAATTTGGCAGTCAATAGAATTCGGTTGGCAACCGAGCTATTGCTCAATCTACGTTTTGATACAATTCAATATAAATGAGGTAAGCATCATTGAAGATATTTCTTGAATTCAATTCCTAATAATAATCTATGTAAGATTCATAACAATAATCAAAGGTTAAGTTGTTTTTATTTTGATAATAGTATATACGTTGTTATAAAAGTATTATAATGGGCGTAACATGTGAGTCCCACAACTGATATGAATCAACTTTTAGAACAAATAAATATAATTATGGTGTGAGTATAACTGTAATCAGTAAAGTCGTTCAGAAATTACGCGACTGCTACGAGTATACACATAACTACGATTATACATATGTATTACATCAATGCTATTATATTATTTGACGTTTAAATGATAAATGAGTTATTTTATCTTAAAAATAAGTAAAAGTGAAGTTTTGTCTGTTTAAATTAAAGGACAACGATTAAGATGTGTTTGCTATTAAAATGGAATCAAATATCTATATGTTTGTATGTATGCTTGTTTTTGTTCCGGTTTAGTTAAAAGACCACTGAGATAATAGTATGTTTCTTATCTCTTTACATAGGGTATGTTTTATTTAAATATCTCAATGACTTTTAAAGTGACAGTAATTAACGAGTGTACTGGAGTGGCCAAAAAGTATATAAATATTTCATACACTTTATAACTGAGTTATAGAGGAATCGATGTTGGCCGAATCGACATAATGGAGTAGAATGGACTTCGTGTACTTGAACTTAAGAATAAATCAAGGTTTTATGGTGTCGAGCCAATGATGAGATCTCAGCTAATTTAATATTAAGATGGCTAAAAATATATTCTGTGGTACTGAGTTGTATGTTAGGGTTCAATAAATCACTAGCGTATTTTTGCAAGTATAGGTCATAATCCTCCACACTTCGAATAAGGATTAATCGATCAATATTTATGGGGTATAAGCCTGTATTTTTGTCCGTGATTGCAATACGCGTAAACAACTGAACTGATTAGGATGATTCGTGAACGTCAAGCCGATAATCTGGCACTAGGGTTCTGGCTACTAAATCTTCATGTAATACAGACAGGTAGGACTGGTAGCTTATTACATAAATGGAATCTAATTAAGAGAATGTGCCTTTGACATCCACAGTACTAAATAAAAATCAATATGTAAAATATATTTGTTATTTCACAAGGACAAATCCAGTTCTCGGGATATTAGCATTCTAAATGTTCACTTTCGTATGGCTATCTAAGTATCGTTATAATATACTAAGTATGTAAATTTTCGTCTCTGTCTAAACATTGATTTCCAAAATACACTAAGAAAAAATCGATACACTTTATTATTTTACATTGATAACGAGTAGTTTCTTATACATTTTTGAAATAAATCCACATAAGACTTAATATTTTATTATTACTAACCCTATCAAAATGACAGACAAATTTTACTAATAACTCGTGTTTATCTAAAAAGGCACAAAACGAAAACCACATGAAAGATTTTGATACCTTACATTGTGATTCACCCACAGAGTACACTCAATAAAATACAAGTTATTGCTTCTAAATAATAGCAAAAGAAATTTTAATGTTTTAAAATACTTCAAAGATATTTTATATTACACTAAATGACTTCTAAAACCATTTACGTATATTACGAAGGCACTTCGCGGCGCATTTAAGTGACGAAACAGTTTTCTTCTATTCCATAAATTCGACCAATTACCGGGACAGAGAAGGGCTATTTGTCACTGAGCAAAAAATATTAGCTCTCGCGACCCCTCTGTCCATCTGTCCCCATGGACCTATATCAAAACTTTGTTGCCTGACAGATCGAATTTATAATGGTATAATATACAGTCTTAAAATGTTTATTAGAACTACTAGTAATAAAATTCTAAGGAAATTCGCAAGCCTCACGGTGTTTCTTTCTATTCTGTAACCACCTTATAAATGTCATTATCCAGTCAGGTGAAACTTACAGTTTATCATGGTGGAAAATTTTCAGATTGTTAGATTCACGGATTGGTAATTAAATGTATGTATGAAGAGTTAACTACTTGTGCATGTCGGCGTCGCGGATTATTGCAATTAAATAAATATTAACTAAATCGCTAAACTGATTAGAAATTGCAAAATTCCTATCTATGTAGATCTACCGTAGAATTCTTGTCGCCATTACAAATCAATAACACTCATGTAAAGACATATTAGTGAGTAGACTTAACACAAAACTCATTTTCATATCTCTCATTCCTGCCAGATACCAATTGGATACGAGCATCTCGCTCATACTTTTATTTGAATACATTCTCCTTGAAATAAGTCTTTCAATATTATGTGGCTGGTGTACCATGAATATGTGTGTGTAGGAACATTTAACATTTTGTAAATCTTTGTAAGCATTATGATTACTTAGCCAGGGACGAGCTTGAATTGGAATAATTTACATTAAGTTTTTGGATAATTTCTCGCGAAAGTAAATAAATAATACACTCGTATATAAATAATAATATATATTGAAACAGCTACCATGCTAGGTTATAAAAAGCACTAGGTGCATTGGCAATATCATTTTTTCTAATGATATTTAATAGTTTATTCCATACATATAAATAATTTCAGCTTCATTCTTTAAACATACTGTGCCCTTAATTCTTCACGGTCCCATTGATGAGTAACATGGCTTTGAATCTTACACATAGAAATCTCCATAAAAATATGAATGTTTACGTATATAATAATTTTCTAAAATCTTAAGTATTGTAAGAGGATCCCAATACAGTTTTAATATTACTATCAGTTTATAAAAAATAACGTTTTTATCAAATTATTTTTATGTTTTGTTTATCTTAATAGTTTTTGTCTTAAAAGTAATAACTCAATTAATTATAAATTTTATTGTCATTTAATAATTGTTTGTTTGTTCCCGAGATTGAATCACACAAAACATTAACATTTCTATTTCATATTTATCTTTCATATGAACATGTGGCCGTATTGGCCCCCAATCTCATGTTGGTAGAAAAGAGTATCGTAAGAGGCGACAGAGGCCAGCCTGCTTGGTGGTAGGGCTTCGCGTAATGATTATATTATTTTATCAGTATTATTATTAAGTCATTAATATTATTAGTGGTATTATTATCTTTCCGTGAAGCCTGCCTGGCTAGCTACCACCCTCCTGCTTGAGTCAGCCGTCAAACGACTCGTCGTGCTCCGGATGGGAGCTTGAGAGGTAGTAGTACATTCTTTCTTACCTTCTTCTCATTTCCTGGCCGACAACGCATCAGTGATACCTTTGGTCTTGTTGATGTCCATGGGCGACGGTGACCACTTAGCATTAGGTGGCTCGTTTGCTCATTCGTCGGCTTTTACATAAAAAAGCATGTAATAAAATTTGTATTTCAATTACAATATTTGCTTTGTAATCCAAATTCGGCCCTTGTTTTGGCACATTCGTTAAGTAAACTCAATGTGTGCGAACTTTGCTAGGTAATTTCTAATCATATATTTGTTCTGTTAATTAGTAGCTACTAGTAATATATGTGGCATAATAACCGAAATCAAATCTGATAAGTTTAATTAACATACATATAAAAAGTCGATGTACATATAATTTTGAATTGAAATTGAAATAATATTTATTCGAAGTTTTTCTTAAAAACACTTCCTGGAAAAATCGGCAAGAAACTCCCAAGGATTTTTTTCCTACTCAGTTACAGAAGGCACTTAAGGCTATATATTAAAACATTGTCCAAAGAGTCTTATCCGTAAAGTAATCATCTAGTTTGCAATAACCTCTCTGCATAAGAATGTTTTGACTTAATTTTTTTTTATTTAAATATTGTATATCGAATTTTGTTATCTACAATAAGATCCTTATCATCACGGATAATAAATTTTGAATACGAATTGTAGAATCAAATCAACTTAGTCTAAACTCGACATCAGCTGTATTTAACATCCACCTGTAAGATAATTAGTTGATACCATTTATGTGACCTTATTACGTTAGAAATAAAAGATATTTATTGGCTTTTGAAATGATTAATGTTTTGTATTTCGTTACTGCGCAATGCTGATTTCGTGGTTTGTTGAAATTAGTCAGAAACAAATAGCTTTTTATAAATACAGTTTTATAAAAATTCTAATCGAATCGGCCAACCATTTACTAATTTCTACGTTGTTGTCGCAAACCGTCATGACTGTAAATGTTAATAATTGTTCTAACACTCATTAATTAATGAGTCATATTTTGCAATGCATGCAAGTCCGATTACATAATTTCATGTCATATCATGATTTCGTTTTGATCCAAATTGAAAATTCCTTGAGATTTCAATTCTATTAAATATTAATAAGGATAGTTGTATTTCTTTTTGGCATAGAAAATTGGTCTCATTATACGATGTAGGAAAATAACATTTCATTTTATCATCGTATAGCATTATTCGTTATTAAAATAAAGAGCAGGTACAGACATATGTGGTGTACATTTTAGATTCGGTGGGGCGACTGAAAATTAAAATCTAACTTACATCCTCGACCAATGGACCTTTCAAAGTTAGCTCTTCATTTTTGATAATTCTGAAAATTTATATTACCTTTTACGCAAAAATATCCAATTATATTGTTTCCATAATGTAATTGCTCGAATGTAAATTTTATATGAACAAGCTTCGTATTGTATAACTTACCTCCTGATATTTTACTAATATTCATTACTTTTGTATCAAAATAGTATAGATAGATAGAATAGATTTCTTAGCACTTGGCCACTTTGGAACTTTTGGAGCATAGCACAATACGTTACTTGATCAAATTCAGTTCTACCAATAACATTTGAAGTAGTTTTTGATACTGTAAATAAATTGTAAATTAGTTTGTCATTAAGCGCTAGATAATTATTCTTCACTTGTTAAATGCATGGCAGAAACAAATGGTTTGTAAATCGCTCATGGCCCGACGGTTTATGTCATTTGAGTGTTAGACCGAGTCAAATGACTTCCAAGGCGGTCGATACTTGAACTAGTCACTTATAATTGACTGACAGAAGGCGTTAAACAATATCGGAGGCCCTAGGCTGTTTACCCTTGCAACAGTTGAGTTTTTAACTAACACTTTCACTAACAAATTAATTATGATTATACCAGATTTTCTCCGAATCTACTAGACAAAAGAAGTGGAAAATTGTTACTCAAATAGAGTTATGTGATCTAGTAACGGTCGTATAACGTTATCAAACGACAGTAAAGATTGGCGGGTAGATCAGAAAATAAAAAAAACTTTTGTGTAGTGGTTCACTTGATATACATATAACGTAATCTTCACTTTCCTACGACCAATTCAGGAAACATTTGATGTCCGTTAAATTGGATAGAATAGGAAGATGGAGATTGCGCATATGAAAAGATGGTTATTACAGTTACATATTTTATAACTCGTGACCCTTCTTCACTGCTTTACGGGAAAAGTAATACTTAACTAACAGTACATAAGGGTAGGCTGTATATGTTACACCATACTATATGTATGTTTGTGTTAAGCCTGAAGAGTAATAACTGAAATAAAGAAAGAGTAAGTGTTTCACATTCACAATACTAATTTAAAATCGGCATGTTATTTTATATTTTCTATTTAAAGGAAATCCAATTCTTGGAACAGAAAATATTGGAGACGTTAACCCTAGAGCGTCCAGTTACGAATCATCCTAATTTAATTAGTTGTTAAGACCTTGGCTGAATTGTGTTGGCGAAGAATTAAAGCATGGTGTTCGCTCAGTCTGAAAATACAACGGTGACAATAACTATGGTCAATATCAGCGGCGTGCACAGGATTATGAGACTGGATATGCGGCGGAGTACTCGGTCACAAAAACTTTTTCTTTTATAGATATTTAGCATAGTCACAGCCATGCGACGGATCTCTAAGTAACTCTCTAACCATGCCAACAGAACAAGTCTTAGATGTACTACTATTCATGTACATCTTCTACGGCAACGCAGACAAAACAGCGATCGATCGTCGCGGCGGAAGAAATTCTAATAAGTAAAATAATAAGCTAAAATATTATGACTACTCAGCTAGTCCGCTTCAATTTTCACATATTCAAGGTTCCGGTTACTTGAGATTACTATATCACCTATCGCCTATCACCTAACACAAACCTTACAATCAAATAACATTTTTAAAAAATCAACAAACGCATTAGTAAAAGCAAATCACTACAATATTATAGAAACTCAATAATAAACTGTTAAATGTACACACTTTCAAATGTTAAAATTAAAAATCTTTTAAAAAAACTATAAATATACTGGCGCAAACAAAATAGTAAACAATGCTTATCACATGAAAAAAGCAAAATGGCCTCCCGCGAAACACAAAACATTAGATATCTGTCTATTATTTTTATTCCGTAGCCTGCCGCTGGAGTCGCGGCTTTCTATATTCATGGGTGTGTGCGTTGCGAACTGTGCACGGACACCTAAATTACTTCACACATGCGAACATATCTACTGCCGGAGGCCGCGGCAAGGGTTGGTAGATTAGGTACATTATTTTGCAGCGCCGCTTGCTTGTCGCCAAACGTCTAGCAAACATATGTAATGTTTGTGTGCTTGCAAATAGGTGCTATTTATAAAATATTAGGCGTTTTTAAGTTATTATATTTTGTTTATTCATTTATTTACTATTAATTAAAGTCATCTAAAACGTACGAACGTTTTATTAAAATATCTGTGAATGGCAAGTAAAACACTGCATTTCTGCCTACAAGGAGCGCACGCCCCTGGTCAATATGACAATAACTACTTGGACTAATACATATATTATGCGAAATTGATTGATAGCTTATGAAAAAGGATTTTTTTTAATAATTTTTAGTACCCGGTCGAGAAACAAGCAGATGAGCAACTTTAAATATATCGTTATCATATAAACAGAGGGTCCACAACGTCAATGTGTAATCTTCAGCTTATTCAAATGGGCGATGTATGAATTTGTACTAAACGGAGCCGTTCAGATCCACACGGGTTTGTAACTACATACGAGTAATCATTAGATATTGCACATGTTTTAAATTAAGAAGATTTGGAGCTAAATCGGGACAAAAGCGTAGATAAATACTTGGATTTTATAATATAAGTATTCCATAAATATTCCACTTAATGATTTACTTTTACTTTAAAGTTACAAGTATACATTGCAATTTTATTTGCTGATAATATTTTTAAACTCTAAAATTTCTGAGAGATATTTAAACGATTATTCACTTATCTTAATAAAAAAGAGAAATATTTATTAAATAATAAAATAAATATTTCTAAATACTTTTAAAGTATGGAACAATATCCAGGTCAATCTTGACTTGCAATATTTTATTACATATCATTAGGTCTCTATAAAATCAATATACATCGTATGAAATTAAAACATTAATCCCGTGGCGTCTGTGTCCAGTAAATGTTAAAGGGCAGTAATTCCGTTGTCAAATTCCACGAACATTCCTAATTTGGTTTTCGAAGTGGACCCGGTCACAAGACCGCAGACCTAGATGGACCTAATTAAACACATATCGATTTCGCGTTGCCTTATCTCCGCGCCACGGTTCGTAATGAACTGAAACATTATTTCAAAGGGTCGTTATTACTCCTTATCACGTAATGGGCTACCAAAATTATTACATAACAAAAATGTTAATGAATGATACGTAGAAGGATATTAGTATTATTGAAATAATAAGTAACGATTGTGAGTTATACTATAACAAATATTTATTAATCCTCCTTGACGTTAATATAATAATTGTAATTATTATGTGCAATAAATATCTATTTAGCTTTATATTACCTTTATTTTTCTATTTAGCTGACAATTAAATATGAAATAAATAAAATTATATTCTCGTTTCACCAATGGAGTATTTGTACGAGTACTATAACCTAACGTACGTTCCTTATATGTAAATTTAAATGTATTTGTAACTTCTTAGCCAACTTTTAAAAAGTTCAATTCAGTTGTATTTTTTTATGCTTGTTACCTCAGATCTCGGTCATTTATTAACGAATTTGAAAATGCCTTCTTTTGAGAGGGTATACTTCCCGTTTGGGTCCACTTAAAATTAAAGAAAAAAGACCACCCTACGGGTGAAAAATAGGTGAAACCAAGAAACCTTCTTCAAGTAAAATTTGAATTTTTCAAAATATTTACTTGTATGTGTTAATTAATTATGGTTACTGAAAAATTTAAAGTTATGACTAGTTGGTTATATAATGGATCACCGACAAGGTTGAAACAAGGAGTTGAGTAAAAAACGTAAAGAATGTTTTTATTGCTATTATACATTGGAATTAAGTAATAAACATAAACCTAATTGTCCTAAATAAAAACCAGGTGAGACCTGCCTGATGTTAGCTGTTACACGGTCAGCACTTCTGTAGTAGACTCTATACGTGAAAGGCTTCTAAATATTTTAAAAATCAACTGCAATTTTATGACATTTGATCATACCTTAATAATGCTCGTGATGATGGTATTTGTTAATTTATTCAATGGCTGCGATCATGCCGTTCTTCATAAACCCGAAGCGGAATAAAATGGAAGTGGCTTCACTAATTGATGTGCAAAATAGGTGTAACTGTAATATTTCCTTAGGTTGAATCAAAACAAGCAAATGATGTTCTCTCTTCAACACGTTTAATGAATACTAAAGTGTGTTGCCACTTCTAGAGCAAAACATGTTTTAAATTTAAAATGAAGTCTATTAAAACTACTTATGAGAATTTTTAAAAGTGTAGTTAGTTTGTGCTATTCTAAATTTAAAATGAACGTTTCGTACAGTACTGCCTAATAAATACTTACTGTCGTTTTAGTGCTATAGTACAAAGTATAAATAGTACCCTTTTGAGGTTCTCCTAGGATTATGAAAAGAATTACTTCAATTTTATTCCAACACTTACGCTTTTATACGTTTTATAAGAATGCTTATTGACATTAGCTGAGATGGCAGCCTGGCAACAAAATTTTAAATCGCGCTTAGTTTATTTCCTTCTCGCCCTCGCAAAATTGTTGGCTTGCTTTAATTTTATTTCACAACAATTACCAATTATTGCGAAACACATAGCTATTAAATAAATGATATCGATATAGTTCATGGTTTTTTTTTTTATGTTAATAGCCGACAAACGAGCAGACGAGCCACCTGATGGTAGTGGTCACCGTCGCCCATGGACATTAGCAAAACCAATGGTATCACTGATGCTTTGTCGGCCAGGGAATTAGAAGAAGGTAAAAAAGAAAGAACTGGCTCTCAAGCCCCCAGCCGGAACACGACGAGTCGTTTAGCGGCTGACTCAAGCAGGAGGGTGGTAGCTAGCCAGGCAGGCTTCACGGAGAGATAATAATACCAGTAATAATATTAATGACTTAATAATAATATTGATAATATAATCTTTACGCGAAGCCCTACCACCAAGCAGGCTGACTTCTGTCGCCTCTTACGACACCCTGTTTTGTCAGCATGGGATTGGGGGAGTATTCTAGGCCGCCCCAATACGGCCTAAATGGTTAACTTGATGTTACGTGCCTACTGCACGGATCGAAATCTTCAGTAATTAGATTTTAATAAAACTAAAGAATTTAAGTAACAATGTCCTGATTTTGGTTGATATAACACCTTTCATAAATTTACTGCAGTACTGGCAGACAAGGTATAAATCGAATACAATAGGTATGCCGATGACCCCATGACGTCATCCATCCTAGACTGCTTTGTTAGCAATATTAAACGGAGTAGTAGGAGACGCAATCTGTGGAATTGGGAGGGGTTCCGATCGGCGAAACTTCTAGGAGCAGTTTATAGAAGTAAATTATTTCATGATAAGAATTAACTGGAGTGACATTGATCTTGCCCTAGAAGTTCCGGGAAAATATTCTGCCACCGTGTATACTGTTAATTTTTATTTATGAATACTCCTATTCCATCCATCTCGTCTATTAGACTTTGAAAGTCCCTTATTGGACATAGGCCTGCACTGATTTGTCGTTTTGAGTGGTTTTTGCTCTTCTGAACCACTAGCCTTTTTCAGGTCGTTTTCTTGGTGAAGCGTCTGCGTATTAAGAAACCAGGATTCTTTTAATGAAATTACTGAATGGATGTACTTCTGAAGTTAAAAAACTCGCAAGACAGTGACCGGCCCAAACTCCAACTCCTAAGAAAAATATAAAATAGACTAGCTGACCCGGCAAACATTGTTTTGCCGTATAAATTATTATATATATATCGCTAATTATAATAAATTTACAAAAAAAACAACATCAATCCCTTAACGCAATAGAGTGTAGAATAATTTTTTGTTATCCCATCTTTAGCTAACACAAAAAAACTGCATGGTTTGCCCACTCGAGAGCATGCCACGTATAATTGTCCGTGTGAAAAACATGGTGTGATATTAATTAATGAATTAATGATAAATTTATTTGAAAATAACACTGATATAGTAAAATTATAATTGTAAACGGGACTATTACGATTGATGCACAAACATAAACATAATGGCCGAAAACTGTAGGTACTGAGAAAAGAGATCTCATGCCTACTCCGTGCTGTTTACTGGGTCAGAAGTGACACCGGTAGATGCCTGGCGGGGATAATTGATCAAGTGATAATTTATCAGTTATCGACCTGGGTTGAAAATTATAGAATCACTAATATCGCTATTAAAAAATAGGGGTTGACGGTAGAAGGGTGAAAATTTAGGGTTTTATGTATTTTCAATGCCACATCATAAAAAAATAATAAAAAAAAATTTTGTCCAAATAATAAAAAAATAAAATTTGGGGTGGACCACCCTTATCACTTACTGGTATAAAAAATAGAGAACAATCTATCTCAGACCTACTGAATATATATATAAAATTTCATCAAAATCGGTCAAGCCGTTTCGGAGGAGTATGGTAACTAAAACTGTGACACGAGAATTTTATATATTAGACTAGTGAAACTGTGTCGCATATACACGAACTTATAAGTTTTCTAAGCCGCTCAGAGACGTTCCTCCAAGTGTTGTTAACATTCTGGCAGCGGTGAGTTTAAAGCTCAAGAATTTTCCGGTTTCTTTTAAAACTTAACGGCCATCTGGTATTTGTTGCATATTCCAAATTCAAATTTAAGTGCGATCGATTTGCTTTCATCCTACGTCCGACTTAAGAGAACATCGAACAATCTTCTTAATAATATTTATAATAGTAATGCCCAATAACACTATTATACGATATCAACTCTCCAATCCTAACCAATCCTTGCTTAATGATGGAATAAAATCGGTAATCTTCCTTTCAATGATTTATTATTATAAGAAAGAGGGTTCAAAGTTTCCTAAATCGGACTTAGGGTGTCCGATAAATTGGAAGATGGAGAAAGGGTTTAAAGCTACAAAATTTCCAAGTAGACAGTGATAATTTTTTTTTCTTGTATCATTTGATTTTTTTCTGATATCATTATATTCACGAATATAGTGGACGGAAAAAAGTGGAAATATATAATTATTTCAAATATGAATTCCATCGTGGCACCAGAGCTACAGATATAGTTGGAAATATGGTAATGGTGAGCTGGCGACTATTAAAGTGTTGGCGAGTGTTTTTGGTTTCAAAATTTTTATTATAGAAATTTTGCTTTTAGAAATATTACATTTTGTTACACCCAATAACAGTCTTCATTCTTAAGCCCAAATAAACCTCCCTTTGTGATGCGCCCTGTGAAACATCGCCTGATGCTGTACCACCACCTGCTTAGTGCCGAAAGAACATGATGGCAGGGTTTTTTTAACAGGTACCTGTTGCTCATTTACTGACTGTTGAAATAAGTATATAAAACTATTCTTAACTAAAATAAAGAATTATTAAAACAAGTCCTGATAAAATGGAATATATGAAATAATTCGCTTTTGAAACAGAAGAGCAATTCTGCAAAAACCTGTCAAACAGATGGGACGCCCGTTAGGACAAATTGCTTGTAAAAAGAAAATTGCCTAGTGCAATGGGAAATACAATATGTTTATTAAGCAATTTACTATTTTAGGTATCATATTGTACGAAGAAGTACTAAAAATGCGGAGCTTATTAAAAAATAAAACAATCTTTGTGGCAAATTACACACATTAAAAAGGGGAGAAGGGAAAATTTTATACTGTTCATCCAACGAATGCCACGATCGTCCGAGCCCTTTTTTAAGACTTACAACGAAAGGTCACAAAGATTTTTGAGATCCTAGATAATTTAAATGGTAATCATGACTAATCTTTGACATTAAATATGTCTATCAAAACAAATCTAAACCAGAGATTAGTTAACGGTCCGATAATCTTATATTGACAATTCAGATGGTTGCCGTATTTTGACTTTTTCTTGATTCAAAGTTATGGAATAACAAACAGATTAAATATATAGTTGGTATGTTTTTTCTTATAGCAGCAATAAATAGTTGATATTTCAAATATGTATTTTGGTATAATTGCGTTTGGATTATTATTTATTATGATGATCGATGTATGTATATATTTATTTAGTCTTTTACAAGTTATAGAAAATATTGTTAACATAAATTAAAATTTTAATACTATCGCTCAGCCTTTTAAATTGTGATCCTAAATTAATGCTTATTTTTTTTGGCACGGCCTCTAGACTTACTTTGCTCATCTTTAGAATATCATTATATTATTAGTAAGCCTTTAATTATATTGTACGGTGAGTGTTAATAATTTCATAATATATGATGTGAAAAAATAATATTGAGATATTTGTAGTATTCTGTAAATTAACTCTTTTAATGTATCCTAATGTTATTTAAGTTTAAATACACCATCGCATAAGGACTGCTTTTCATTTATCTTTTGAAATTGAATCCGGATCCCCTTCCGTCTGTAGATAGGGCTGCTTCTACCTGAACTTCGAGTTTAACAATTTCGTTAATTTTGTTAAGGGGTAACTGTCGTAAAATATACTTTTATAGGTATGAGAATGACATCACCTGCTTACATTTTTAGCATGCTCAGGTGTTGCTAATATAAAATAGAAAGAATAAAATAAGGTATTTAATTATCGTTTTCGATTTCTGCTTTTTGTAAACATGAGATTGTGTATAGCATAATTAATCTTACTTGTACGTAAATGTTATTAATCGTCATCAGATAATTTGGAAGTTACATGACCAAATAGCTTTTTATTATGTATTGTCTGTTGAGTATCTTGTTTTTAGGAAGTACTGAAATCATTTTACATACAAGCAAGTACCCTGCACCGACTTGGTTCAAGTTGAGTAATTGAATTAATGTATATGATATATAGTTTTAATCAATCTGGAATAAAGTACCCTTCAAATAGCTCTGCATATACATATACAATTTTGGACTCTTTCTTTATAACATTAATACAGATAATAACTTTGTTGATAGTTTGATTAGACTTACTACAGTTATGAGATTTGTTAGATCCTAATAAAGTAAAGCTAAATCAACAGTCGCTCGGAAGTAACACGGTAAAGATATTTTATTTCACCTAGATAAGTACTGTTAATATTTATATTCTTGATGAGAACGACTTGATTGAAGTGAAATTAGATATTAGATTTAAAAAATTATAATAAGCAATAAAGCGAAATATTATTGTTAAGAAAATTTAGGTCTTTTTGTGCAACAGAAATAACTTTAATAATAATAACAAATTGTAAACGTATAAAATACCAATTCAATTTATGTATTTCCTGCAAAGCATTAGGCAAATATAGCATATTTCTTCATTAAACTTTTAGGTAATGAATACCCAAAACAATTAAAATGGCCTACAAAGCCAAAGGAAATATTGTTTTATAATATATGTGATTCTAAATTTATGTGAGAATTAGTTATAGAGAAATTTTGCATAAATATGCAAAGCATGCGTTTCAGACACTTAAAGTGGGTCGTTATTCTGCGATTTGCATTTATGATTACCCTATTTAATGAGAAAAAGCCATTATTATGCATAGGTACATTCGATTTATGAGTACGGTTTCTTAACAGCGCTTATATAGAGGAATTTATAAGTACATATTATACTCTTAATTCTGATTTAGCTTTGTAAGCTTTGCTAGTTTTGCATTATTTTGAATCAAAACAATTTACATTAAATATTATCAAAATATTCCGGAATCAAAATATTTATGAAAAATCATTTACTTTACAAATTTAATGAAAAATATATATTGTTAGCAGCAAAGTGACGTCACATCCGTTAAGAGGAGGGGATGGCGGAGAGTCACCGCCAAGCACATATATAAGACGATGAGCGCTCGTCTAGGGACACCGGCCAACTATCGCGGGTGCCCCAAGGCTCCCCGCTCCACGCCTCCTAAGGCCGCCAAAAGGCAGTCTAAGAGGGAAGCCAGGCCAGGACCCCCAGCGGTCACTAACCAAAACTTC